>CAVNYN010255021.1:0-20489 GCA_963692815.1 Nyctanthes arbor-tristis | reverse complement strand
TAGAACAACTATAATGATATGTATGTATGTATGAATGTTCTCTACATTTTGTGGCTTTTTTTTACTAGTACGTTTCAGGCACTAGATACTCACCACCTCACAGATGTCATAATAGTGCTACTAGACGTCTGGTGCTTGATGAAATTCACTTCTTATCTATTGACTTATGCCATCTACCTTTTTTTTCCCTTTTTTCCTTTTTTATTTTTTTATTTTTTTTTATTTTTTAAAATCCCCACGTTCCATTCTATATGACATGAAATCGTCATGATATTTTACTGCGAAATCCTAACCTATAAAATTATCATATATATCTTAAAGAAGTAATAAGCTTATTGGTTGTATTATGTTTAGAGTGGAAAACATTTCAAGTAGTACTGAGTTTGAAACTCCTTATTAGTCGAGGAGGGCGCCAAATAGGTAAGAGGGGACATTTAGTTGATTAATTGAAATATTTGTACTAGCCCGTCTTCATTTAATTGAAATATTTGTATTTGCTTGTCTTAACCCTCATCGATTAGGAGTACCTAGTTTCCTTTTATGTTAAAAAAGTTAACCAGAAATCACATTTTATTCAACATTTTGCTGCTTTGCATTTGCCATTTTACTGTGTAGATCATTCTATAGCAATGCTGTCTATTACGAGCTAATATTCTCATTACTGAAGTAATGGTTTAGCAAAGAGCTAGTAGTTTGGCAATCATTTCCCGGCAATGGTTATTATAATGTGGTGCGGGAAATAAAAATTGTAATAGTATTATAATATAATTATCATTTCGCAAATGGCAAGAAAAATGGAACTATGTTATTCATGTTTTCAACGACAATCACAATCTCACGTGTCACGTGGCGATGTCAAATGATAAATCAAATAAAATGAATAGACAAGTTATTCATTTAAGAAGACTTACCATCATTATTAACTAAAAGCAAGTTTTTTCTCCTACAAATACAAAAGAGAATATATAACTGTCTATCAATCTTTAAATCCTTTGTCATTATCTTCTTCTCCAATTAACATCATAAATATATATATATATATATTATAGTTTAACATCAATTAAAAATGGTGATGATAAATATCATTACTCTAAAAAAATAAGGACATTTTGTGCAATTTCCTTTTGAATCTCCGCTAGAAACGCCACGTCGCACTCCATGAATCTCTTGACCGTTAAGGCCGGCGCCCCCAACCCCAAATCCGACCCTTATGCTGTACATTCCTTCGTCACTTCCATTTTCCCACATGTAGCAGAAATGGAGATTCACTCTCCAAAATTTCTCTCTCTAATAGTCTTTCTCATTCTCTCTTCATTGTCTTCCTCCGTGGCATTGCTCCGTCCACCGCTGTTTCAGGCCGAGAAGCTAATCCGCGAGCTCAACTTGTTCCCCGAAAAACCGATCAATGTAGTCGATTCAGACAGCGATACTACTCATCATTTCTCCTCCAGTCCAAATATTATCGAATGGCGTGTTACGCTTCCCAATTTGGTTCACTCTAGTGGAGTTTCGACTTCGATCGAGGACCTTGGACATCATGCTGGTTATTATCGGATTCAGCACTCTCATGCCGCTAGGTTTTGTTTTCTAACCCTAGGCTGATGAGAATTTTATGTGTTTTTGCTTCGGTAATTAATCAGTAATTCCTCTGTGGACCACAATTTAGATTTCTATATCCATGCACATTTTACATTTATGTTTGTGTTATGCTATCTAGTAGTTTCCAGAATCATGTGCTCTTTACTTCCATTTTTTTCGTTAAAATAATTCATCTATATGACGAGAAAACGTCTAAGTAGACATATACTACATATTAGAACATTAACTAATAAAAGCAGCACCAATAGCTTGTCAAATTCAAAATGCACTCTGAATTGAGCAATTCTAGGGGATATGAAAATGGAGACATTATTAGGTGATATTTTCATGTGATACACGTTTATTGGGTGATGATTACATGGCTACTTTTTTATCATCCAATACAAGTGTGCCACATAAGAATATCACATAATAATATCCCCTTTTTATGTCCCCCTAGAATTTTTCCTCTGAATTAGAGTGCAAAGTCCTAAAATTATACTCCAACAACCTTTTTAAATTAACTTTTTTATTTAGAGAGTGGAATTTGGAGAGCCAAACCCACTCTCTATTATTAAATGAGCACAAGTTTCAACACACTCATTCTTGAATTAAACAAATTATCTTTAATTTTATTGGTTATATATATATATATATATGGATGTTCAGTGATGTTAATATTAATTAAAGAGAAAGAGTAAACAATTTCACTTTTTAAATTTAAAGGTGCTCGTTATAAACTAAGAGTCTCTTGGATAAAAGTGTATGGAGTTGGTCTTCCGATTTTTGTGTTAGTTCATTCTCAACTGCATATTCTTTAAAAAAGTATTTTTTACAATTCTCCATGTTGCTTTTTAACTACACATTCTCTCAAAAAATCACTTTTCACAAAATCAACTCCCAAAAAATCTATTTCATACACACCCTAAGATGTACAATTAGATGACTAGTTGCACAAAGAAACCAGGGAGAGAGATTTTAGGAGAATAGGAAATCACCTAAAATGAAACATATATGATATAACTATTTGCAATAATGTAGTAGAAATCAATATAAGAGTTTTGTCTGCAGCGTCAAAATAATACGAAAATGGAGGAATTATTTTGAAATATGATATAACATTAATTGTACCGTGGACATTGGGAGTTTTTCACACTTCAATGTAGATAGAAATGTCAATTTTATAATAAGAAATCATCTTTTCTGATCAGATAACAGGAAAAAGATAAATAAACACTCAAGCAAAATTTTTATCTTAAAGAAAATAAATTCCAAATGAATGATATGTAAGCATTATAACGGGCATTTTCAAGAATAAGCCAATAAGGAGATAATTGAGACTGTATTTGTTATAGAAGTATTAATCTTACGAGGCATACGAAGAAACAATGGAAAAGGGTGGCTAAATATATTAAGGAGCAATTCAAGGGCTTAAAAAATCAGATGCTATTAATTTTATAGTGTTGTGATGGAGCACTCACAAGAGTAGCATGTAGTGGCGGTGTCTGTACAAAATTTCATTTTGTCTAAATTTGCATCACAGCTTTGCTTCTGTCCTATCTACTACTTTTAGTCACTAATGATATTCTTAACATATCAAAGATGAGGCATCTTCCTGTATATTATTCACTGTGGACATTGTTAAATTAATGAGAGTGAAAAGGGAATAAATAGTGTGAGTACTTTACAAGAATACTTTGAAATCTAAATGTTTAAAATTAGGTTTTCCTAAATAATGATTATTTTGGAGATCTAGGTTTGATGATTATAAGGAGCAAGGAATTGAAAAGGAATGCATGTGATTGGAGTTGTCGGATGAAAGAGGGAAGTCTTAACAATTCTTTGGTATGAAGATACCTATAAGGTTAAGCTTAAAATGGCAGTTCAATAGAACATCTACAAGAATAGCTAACTAAATGGATTGGCAAAGAGGATTCATAAAGTTGACTCTTAAAGTTCTTCGAGTCAGACTTTGTTGTTGCTTATTCTCATAGTGGGATCTGATATCATTCTAATTAAACACAATGGACATGTATACTTTCATGGATTTGATTGAACTTGAGTTTTGACTCATAGAACAATATGAGCTGTCGTGGAACTTGCTGATTTGTGCGTGTGATTATTTTAATGGACAGAATATGGTGTTTCCATATTTTGTTCATTATTAAATTATCAACTCCACTGATTGAAAATTCCCTATTCGTTGTGTATGGACATGTATCATCTCCACTGATAGAAAATTCCCTATTCAATGTGTAGGCCATATATATAAGCTACTCTCTCCGTCCCGCAAAAATAGTCCTCTATTCCCTTTAAATCCATCCCAAATTATACTCTACCCTCTCTATGTAATTTCTTAATATTCTAATATGCCCCTATTTATTGTGTATCGTAATAAAAAAAAAAAAACGATTAAAGTGAAAATTAAGTAAATGAATAGACATATTAGGAAATATATACTTAAATTGCACTTTTCCAACAATATTAATTGATTTTTCTTAATCTATGTGTGAAGGGCAACTACCATTGCAGCACATAGGGAGTATGATACTTTTATACTTTGGTTCTTAAAATTTCTGAGTACCGTAGCATCAAACGATAGATGAATACAAGATGAGTCCTCTATTTTTCCTGTGAAATCTTGGCTGTAATTTTCTTTTTTCTTTTTGTAGCCGTCATTTTTCTTCTGAAAGTCTATCCTTGCTTTACATGGTGTTTCAATTAACAATAGATAGGTGTCCATTGCAGGATGTTTTACTCCTTTTTTGAATCACGCAATAGCAAAGAAGATCCTGTAGTCATCTGGTTGACCGGGGGACCAGGTTGTAGCAGTGAGATGGCTCTTTTCTATGAAAATGGACCTTTCACCATTTCCAACAACTTATCTCTTGTGCGGAATGAATATGGGTGGGACAAGGTAATTCCATTGTCATAAAAGGAAAAGAATAGAAAAGTAAAATGAACTTTCATTTCAAATTACTGGGGAATTAACAGAAGAAAAGAGCAGCGCTGGCAGAGCCAGGCCCCTGAACCTTATCTGAATTTATTCTTTGAGCTCCAAGCCCCCAGCCTTTTCTTTTTTTGAATTTCAATTAAAGCTAAAAATAATAATAAAATAGAACTCTACTTTTCACTATCAGTCAGTCTCATTAGGTAGTCTTCGGAGATGAGACTTGGAATCTCAAGTCATAAATGTATTATTTTTTAATTTTTTGTGGGGGAACATTTGCACAATTAGTCCTTACTCTTTTAGTGTCTAGCAAATTTTCTCAAACATTTACTATTGGTTTTTTTAGTCCTCAATGTTCAATTTATCTAGTATGCATCCATTTCTATGATGCTGAAGAAGTTATGTTCAGTTTGTCATCATGTTTATCTCTGACAACCAATGACCCAGTGAGCATTCACTTGGTTGAATGCCTCCTTACAGACTCTGGCAAGAAGCTGCATCAAGTTTTTCTTTTCAATGCCTTCATGCATGCGTTGGAAAAACAGTTTCACATCAAATATTTGCTCATTTTGATGATCCATTGTCATATTTACAACACTAAGTTCATCTTGATGATCCATTGTCATATTTTCAACCCTAAGTTATTGCGCTGATGTCATAGAAATGATTTAGGGGGGGGGGGGGCTGGACTAAGGATGGGCACCCTTCTTTTGTGTGTATGTTTTTTTGGGGTGTTTTTGTACATGTTATTGGTAGTTATTTTGTTATTCTTTTTTTTTTCTAAAATATTTTTTTGCTTATTTAATGTGATGTCAAAAATGTCTTTCTACTCAAGTTATCGCTTCTTCGATGGATGTAGTCTGAAAGGACCTCCTATATACAAAAATTGAAGTTACTGAAGGCCCTCAGTTTTTGTAGTCAGGAGGTCCCATCAGTAACTAACTGCCTTGTGAAAGGATTTTCTCTTTGACTTGCCATCAGATCTGAAATTTGATCTCATTTCTGTGGTATGATTAATATGTGGCAAGGAGAACTTCGCAACAAGTTGTTATCATGAGGTCTGCTACGTAAATGATTTTCACCTTTCAGTTTGATCTGCAGTTATTGATTAGAAGGTCTAAATGAACTGGAATTACTTTCTGCTTCAGTAGTTGTATTCTTATAAATTCTTCCATTTCCATTATCATTGTTTCTTCTTTATCAATGGAAATCTTTGTTTGGATACCAATTGCACATTGTGCTTCAGGGTGATTTTGTTGTGTAGAAATTCGTAGTCTGGTTCTGTAGGGACAGTTGGGGAAATGATCTTTTAGGTGTTTTCGGCATGTAGTAATTTGGAACTTCTATTAGTTTATCTACTGTGCTTATTGAAGCCATGCAATATGAATAAAGTACAAAATGAGGAAAGGAGAGAGGATTAGAAGAATTTGAGGGAAAAATATCAGACTCAACTCATAAGAGAGTTAGGAATGATGTTAACTCTCTATACACAGCGTCGAAACAAAACCTGATTAAGGTTAAAAGAAACTAATTAGAGACCTCAATTTAAATAGGAAACAATAGAACCTAGTCACTAACTACAAGCGGGTTATCTTCCTGACAATCACAGAAAAGGAACTCATTGCTGTATCTGTGTACCTCTTCTTCCCCAAAACATTGTAGTCAGTTCCCACTGCTAAAGCTGGTGTACTAGTTTAAATAAATTTGAAAATTGAATAAGATGCAAAGTCTTATTCTACATCCTATAGAATCTCCATACGATGTACTGTAATTCCATCCTCAAGAATGCATGAAGGATATTGGGTTGTAAATTTTGTCTTTCCAAATGAGGGCAGTTTGTTTAATGATTAATTGATTACTTTCAAACCAATTGTTAACTGTATCTGGCATGCTGGATTCGGCCTTTAGATCATCAATGCATTACTTCCCCGTTTATCATATGTTGAATTTCAGAAGTTCCCCCTACACGTTGGCATTTTAGGTCTCAGAGGAAACTAATATCGTCCCCGTGATGATTATGCAAGTCTCAAACATTTTGTATGTTGACCAGCCTATCGGCACTGGCTTCAGCTATAGCTCTGACAGACGTGACATTCGCCGTGATGAGAAGGGTGTAAGTGATGACTTATATGACTTTTTACAGGTCAGTTCTTCCTTGTTCTCTTTCCATTACCCTACTCTACAATGAGGGAATATATAGATGTTTCACTTTCCCTTAGGGTAGAAAATAACTGATAGAACATAATGCTCTTAATGATGGAAAATAAATTTACTGAAAAGCGCTGATGCCATATTTATCTTCGCGTGGCTAAACTACTCCTATTTTTATATTCGGCTGTATGGAGCCCTGCATATGTTCATTCGAATCGTTCCTTGAAACATTAAATGATTGTAATTGTAAGTCTTTCCTTTGTATATAAATTGTGGCCAGATGGTTACTACTTTTGCTTTTTCTTGAGAAAAACTCAGATAGTTTTTTCCACCTGCATTCTGAAGGTGGAAATTAAAAGCATCAGCGTACGAGAAAGGCGTTTGTGTTGCAAAATGCTTTATGGAGAATTACTTTAATTGATTATGAATAAATCTGTATTGCCTTTGTTACTTATAATGTAATATGTTCAGACAAATTTATAATTCACTGAAGAATCAGACCACTCTTTAAGAGAGAAAAACAGAAGACATCATTTCTGAGAAATCACTTTGACATCTAGAACTCTGCTATTTTTGTGTGTTTGTGTTTGGGTATGTGTGTACTTAAACAAATAGAATGTTCACTGGAGCAGTTTTCTTGATTTAGGCTTTCTTCAAGGGGCATCCTGATCTTGTAGCAAATGACTTCTACATTACTGGAGAGTCATATGCTGGTCACTATATTCCTGCTTTTGCTGCTCGGGTTCACCAAGGAAATAAAGCAAAAGAAGGAATTCATATAAATCTGAAGGTATTTTGCATTTGATCTAGAGTGATATGTATGATTATAGGCTTATGTTAGTTTAACACAATTGAAGGGTTTACGCAGGGATTTGCTATTGGAAATGGGCTTACTGATCCAGGAATTCAGTATGGCGCTTATGCTGATTATGCATTGGACATGGGATTAATTAAACGGTCTGATCATAATCACATCAGTAAAGTGCTTCCACTGTGTGAATCAGCAATAAAGCTTTGTGGTAATGTGACATCTTATCACTCTGTCATCGTTTTAATTTTTTCCAATTTATAAAAGGTTTAAAGTTTGTCTAATAATATTTTCCTCTGGAAAAGGGTCTATAAATTTTGCAGGATGAAATGAAAATTGTGCACGTTTATCTTCGTCTAATATAGCACCCTTGGAAATTAATTTATTGTCCAATCTATATTCCAAATTAAATGCCAACAACATCATGGCCACAAAACAATATCGGGCGCAACTGTAAAGAGAGAGCCCAAATCTCCTTTCCCAGTTTGCCGGTGGCTGTGTCACCAATAAAAATTTGACTAGTCACGTATTTTTATACCTCACCAATCATACCAAACAGTCCCTATCCAAAAATTCATCCACCAACTCCTACGCCTCGGCCTTAGTGGCGGCGCCAGCAGATTGATCTTTTGGTGCTTTGATTTCATGATTCTTTTGTCTGCACAAAAATCTAAAGGAAATTCATTGTCTATACACAGTAAACTACCACAAATTTAGTGTAAATCAGCAAAAGTGATCGGTAGTTAAAGTGATCCGGGTGAATTCAAGGGAACCGGCGGTGCATTAGATCCATACTCCGTTCCCTGCAGTATTGATTTTTGAATAGATTCAATGGCCAATCATTTCAAGTTTTTGGTGAATATATTTGGTTCGCAAGGGATTTCTCGCTCAAGTGCCTTGTGGTTTTTATTACTGATTGAATAATCTTCACTTCAACAAGATCAGTTTTAATTTGTGGCCGTTGGTTTTCTTCTTCATCAATTTTCCTCCTCAGATTTGTGCTCATTAAATTCTTATTATGAAATTGCATAATACCCATGTACCTTTGTGTTTGATGTGCTTAAGAGTATGTTTCTCCCACTGTGGCGGCAGTGACGGAGGTGGCGCCGTTGTGGCCACAGGTAGTTCGGGGGTGATTTTCAGTGGGAATTTACTGTGGCTATGGATTATGGGTTGGTGGCACTGGTTGGGGTTCGGTGGTGATTTTCATTGGGAATTTACCGTGGCTATGGACCGTTGGTTGGTGGCGGATCATATGAAAATTAGTGAAGTGTAAAAGTATGGTGATTTGTCAAATATTTATTGGTGGGACAACTAGGGAGACGGCAAATCCGGACAGCAGATCTAGACTCACACAGACATCCACAATGCATGTGAAAAATCCCAGGACGCAAACCTTATTCTATTTTCCCATTTTTCTGCTCAAGCTGAGGTTGATTTTGTCAACCTTTATTTCCATGTTTCTAGGCTTAATATTTTACTCCAAAAACTTGTATAACTTTTGGGTTGGATTCACAAGTTGGCTTGTTCTGTGGAGAGAGTCGTGAGTCCATTTGAATGGCTTGAGAAAAGCTTTAATGGTTGTCAGTTATCGGTCATTGGATGCAGTTAGAAAACAAATTGTGCATATACATGAATTTCGGTGTCCAAAGTAAGATGTGGCATTATTTTGAGAGAGAAATTTTGTCTGCTGACTTGAAATTGTAAGGGTAATATGTCAAATGATAAATCATAAATGGGTGCTATGCATATTATATTTTTGCAAAAACTCTTCTTTTGGGAGAAATGCATTATATATGTGAATATTCCTTGGTAAACTCCACAACTTAGAGCTATTGTTCTTCAATGGCTGAATTTACTTGTTAGCTTGATGAACTTGATTTTACCTGTTTCAGGCACTGATGGGACAGTGTCTTGCATGGCTGCATATTTTGTTTGCAATACCATATTCAGTTCTATCATTGCTCGTGTTGGCGATTTGAATGTAAGGAAAAAATATTACTTTGCTGTTTATGAGATGATTGACCCTACTGCAATATGAAAATTGACGTTGACTTGCAGTATTACGACATTAGAAAGAAGTGTGAAGGCAGCCTGTGCTATGACTTTTCGAACTTGGAGACATTCCTCAACCAGAGGACGGTCAGGAATGCACTTGGAGTGGAGGATATTGAGTTTGTGTCATGTAGTACTACTGTGTACCAAGCCATGCTTATGGATTGGATGAGAATCTTGAAGTAGGCATTCCCTCTCTTCTCGAGGATGGAATAAAATTACTCGTCTATGCCGGGGAGTATGATCTTATCTGCAACTGGCTAGGTAAAATTCTTTTCTACTCATAACTGAAGTTTAACTGTATAGTGCTAAACAAAGTAATCTAAAACTTGTTATAGAGAGGGTCGCGTGCATTTGTTTACATTTAGTCTTCAATATGCTTTTTAATTTGAAGCCTGACATATACGCAATTTTCACAAGTGGATGACGGTGAAATTTGAACATCTGCCATGTTATCACATTGAACCACCTCACTTAAAAGCTTAAGTTGTAATCTACGGGGAGGGGAGACTTTTTATTTATTTAATTGGTTCTAGTCTTTAGCATACTCTAATCCATGTGAAATATTTGTTCCAACTCCTCTTGGTATAAGTAAGCATCTCTATTAAATTGTTCAGGTAACTCGAGATGGGTTCATGCGATGGAATGGAGTGGTCAGAAAGATTTTGTAGCATCTTCTGAATTTCCTTTTGAAGTGGATGGTTCTGAAGCAGGATTGGTGAAAAACCACGGGCCTCTGAGTTTCTTAAAGGTCCATCTCTTCCACCGTTTTCTTGGGTGTTTTTATTTGTTCATGGAGATAGCTCGAGTTGCTAAACTCTAACTATCGGGTTTGATAATGTACAGGTCCATAATGCCGGACACATGATTCCCATGGATCAACCTAAAGTTTCACTGGAGATGCTGAAGAGATGGATGAAGGGTTCGCTTTCTGAACGTACCCTTGACTCGTGGAAGTTAGTTTCTTCAATTTGATTATATCGGCTCTGCCGCCCTGCTCTCCGGTTTTGAAGGATGTGTTTGTAAATATACATAACCAATCTACTCTCACAATGTTGTTCAAGAAGCACGTTATGATCATATGCTATGGCATATTTACTAGAAAATATTATGATAGACGAGATCATGGGGAATAAGATGCTTTTGTTGTCTTGTTTTTGAGATATGATGATGGGATTCAACCGTCCTTTTTTTTGGGAGGGGTTGGAGAGTATCTTGACTCGAAAATCTAAACTCGAGATACAATGTATTTAATATCATAAAAGAAAATTACAAGAAAGGAGAGGGGACGTGTGAATTTTACCTCTCAAATGTACAAGAATGAAGAAATACAATGCTATATAAAGAACTTTACACAAAACTATGAGCAAAATTAATACTAACCTTGCTAAGATTTGAAGTTTGGCCTTACCATTTACTCAAGTATTTTACCACACTTTGCTTAAGCCGGCTTGAGCTTATAAAATCGCACCTTCACCTCGGTATTTCATCATATCTCACATTTTTTAGAATTTTGGTCTTGATAAGTACGTTATCTTCCTTGGCCAACAACACAAACTCGTTTTATCTACATGTAACCAAATCACCAACTACGTGCTTAATTTTCATCCTTGGCTCTATTTCTAACATATTTTGTCGAGATCATGTCATTCTTATGATTGTACTACTTCAAGTTTATACCAAACATGTCTCAAGATTTATTGTAATTTGAGGATTCGCTCCATCCTTGCCTCTCAAGTTCGCGTAGTAGCTGAATTGCTGAAACTAACAGCAAAAAGGCAAAGAACTTTGAACAATTCGGTTGAAAATACATTTTAAGTTTTCTATTTTGAGGTTTCTCTTTTGAGAAAATAAAAAACGTGTTCTGTTTTCTATCTTAGAAAATTATTTTTAAAATTAAAAATTAGAAATAAAATGAATATAAAAATAAAAGTGGGGATTTAAATGTAATTAATATAAAGTTTAAAATTTGAAATTGCATTTTCTGCGTTTTTAACCTTTAACACAGAAAACATCCGAAATAAGAAAAAGTCATTTCTTATTTTCTTTACAAATTTTAAAGTTGTTTTCTAAATTGTATTTTTGAAAATATAAAAGAAAACACGTCACTGTTTTAGAAAACTGAAAACAGTTTAAAAATAGCAAAGGGAACGCCAGCTGCATTCCTATTTGTTAGCAAAAGAACCATGATAATAGAGTACAAGTTCACAAATGCATTCTCTATATGCTGTAACAATTATTAGCAACCTACTTCAATAGGAAAAAATCAAAACAAAATCACAGATTGAAAAGGCAAAAGCTCTTCAAGAATCATAACGAGACTTGACGATGAAATTCTGGCGGGAGACGGGGTTCATGACGACCGGTGGACCAGCCGTGCGCGGCCATGCCTGGAACTTCTTGTCCGTCTCTTTCCACCACTCATTGCTCGAAACAGTCTTGGGAGTAGTACCTGAATGATTCAAGTACAAACAAGTCTAATATACACAGTAGCAGTGTTCTAAATAGCGTCAAGACGTGAAAAAGTGTCTGAGATCAAATTTTGAGTCTGTGTGTAGAAAAGCATGCTCAATGAGCATCAAATATAGGCATGACTAGACAATAAGAGCTCACCTCCAAATAACTTGCCGTCTGAGACGGAAGTATCACACACATATGCAATGGCAAATGATCCCATAATGGCAGGAATTAAGCACTTAGCTGCTGCCATGTTGTAACTCCGATAACTGAAAAATACACGTCTTGATGTTGACATGATATTACAACTTTAAGAAATTTTTAGTACAGGACTAAATTACAAGAATAATACCATATAACATCGATCATTCATGATAAACAGTAGTCGGCATTGTATCATACGATTAGTTAGTTAAATCAAGTTACTCAAATGTGTTTGCTTTTAATTTCACTTATAATTTAACGTCACATATACTGCTCGTTACGTAGACCAACGCTACATATATTGTTCAAATTACAACATAATATCACGAGAAAATGGAAAAAAAAAAATCCTTTATGACATCTAACGATAGAACTTTGAAGAGCCAATCAATATCTGTGAAGATTTTTCCATTTGCAAAAATAAGATACAAGAGAATGACCCTAATCACCAAGAACATAGAAAAGACCAGCATGTTCTCCTTATCGTTATAATAATAATAATAATAATAATAATAATAATAATAATATTATTATTATTATTATTATTATTATTATTATTTTTCTTTTAAATAAGAAAATTTATTTACTTTCTTAAGTTTTGAAAATGCATTTTCACTTCCCAAAAAAAAAGAGAAAGAAAGAAGGAAAGACAGATAGAGAATGCATTTTTGAAATAATCGTGCTACATGCCTCAACACAAAACTTGACATAAGATTTAACACATAATACACTTAGCATAATTAAATGAAATGGTAATTAACTAGACCACACTACTTCCCTCCTAAAGCCCATGTCTGTATACATAGTAT
This sequence comes from Nyctanthes arbor-tristis, assembly GCA_963692815.1. Classification (NCBI taxonomy): domain Eukaryota; kingdom Viridiplantae; phylum Streptophyta; class Magnoliopsida; order Lamiales; family Oleaceae; genus Nyctanthes; species Nyctanthes arbor-tristis. The sequence continues at coordinate 7,477 of CAVNYN010255021.1, read as the reverse complement.
TATTATTCACAAGAAAAAAAAAAATTATAAAGAAAACTCAAATCAATATTTTTGTTGTTTTGAATGATGTTTAGTATAAGAAACTCAAATCAGCTCAAACAACAAAAGTAAATTCATTTTTGGTTTGTGGGAAAAAGAATGTTACTCCAAGAGTAGAAGATGAGACAATCAAGAAATCACATGTGTGTTTAAGGGTCCCAATTAAATAATATATTGGATCTTATGAATCCTCACGCGGCTTATCATTTATATCATCTGAAAAATCTAATTATATCAGAAAATGATTAACATATGCCTTTTAGACTCATCAAGACAAAGATTGTGCATCACATTATCAAGAAAAGATTGATCATCTCATGATTCACATCCACAATCCATTAGACAATCAAAACGAATTGTAAATATTTTATGAGATCTTCAACTTTGTTTTCCCATGCAAAAATACTGAAAAATCGTAGCCCAATTTATACCAAAAGAAAAAAAAAAGAATTAAACGCATAAAGAAGGGCAGAGAATAAGAATTATTTACTTTTGGTGAATCTGCAGATTGCAAATGTATTAGCGCCGTTACTGTGTCAAAACTGAGTGAAGGAGGAGAATATAATATGAACCCGGAAAACAAAAATTAAGAAAAGGAAAAATGGGATTTACAAAATGATTGGACAACGTGGCTTTTGACCATTGGCAAAATTGTAACTGATAGTCCAAAATTCCGTTGAAGGATCCAAAATATATATAATCATTATTGATTTAAAAGTAATCTGATGTGTTAAAACAAGATATTGTTACATGTCAGTTTTTAAAACTTTTTGTGTGCCTCTTTATTCAAATAGCACATTTGTGAAGATTTTCATGTTTATTCTGAACTTCTTTTAGTTGCTCATTTTCTCAATTTGCAATATTCTAAAAGATGTAAAACTATCCAATGAGGTCTTAATCTATTTGGTTAAGAGGCTAAGATTAAGGCCCTAAGACTTAGAGATCTCATATTCAATTCCTCTTATGTGGAGTTTTTCTACATTTAATTGTAATTTGTATTCTCTTATATAGATGTTTGTATTGTTGATTTATTTGTGTCCTACTTTAGTAGGACATAGTTCTATACGCACATATATTGCTGCAATGCAAGTTATAAATGTAGCAAGAAGATGAAGTCGCGTTTTTCGAGTTCAAAGTATAGCAATGTATCTTCTAAAGTCATGTCTTCTGAGCTGAGTCTAAGCACAACGATGTGTCTTCTGAGTTAATGAGTCTAAACACAGCAATGTGTGACAATGCATGACAAGACACAAGATAGAAGCACCTTTTAGAATCTTGATTTTTATCACTTAATTAGAAACAAATTTCTAGTACTCCAAAAGTCCATACTCTCATTCTTGGCGAACTTAAAAACTAGCATGTTAATTCGAAGGCCAAATTTATTGCCAAACTAAGGCACTTGAACACACATATAAATTTTTCATTTGCCAGAATACCAAAAATCTGTTCATTAATTAGACGGAAATGAAGAGTTTTTTGAAGATAAGGGAACAGATAATGCTCATAGCTGGACGTCGCAATCTCGTTACCAACCTTCCATCTCTTTCAGCGTCTGAGTCATCCCCACACCAAAACATATAGCCTTTGGACAGCGTTTAGAATAAATTTTACGCATCACTTCTCAATGTATTTAGAAGGAAGATTGTATAAACTGCTTCTTTTATCTACTCATTTGATTCATTCAACAGCACAAAAAAGAACTTGTTAAAGGCACTACTCTTACATCTTTTCCCCGGCTAGAGAAACAAAAATGGAATATTCCATTCCAATTTGTCAAATCTTTTACAAAAACACAGCGGACTCAATGCATATTCTGGCATTTTATTTAGACCTTCCTAGTATAGGTAGGAGAAACTTGTGGATATGCTCGCAACCATCTTCACCAACTGCAGGACGTTGAAAATTCATTTCGATACCTCTTTCAGCTACCCATCAAGATATGACATGTCTATAACCATAAGCTTTGGTCGGCATCCATATTTTTGCCCGGGATAATATTATTAGGGAATATCTCTGCCTTCCCCCTAGCTCCTTTTTCTCGCAGACTACAAGATGGAAACAGACTCGTAAGTCGAAAGGTACATAGTGGCTAAATATAGCTCAAATATACAGGGTACTTACGAGCATTTCATGGTCCCCCATGATCTCTTCAATCACCTCCACTAAAGGTTTGTCAGCACTGTTCGGAACAAGGGCTGCAAATGCTGGAGGTTCCAATCCTACGATATTTATTTATTTTTTAAAAAAAGGGAAGGATAAGAAGAGAGAGAGAGAGAGAGAGAGAGAGAGAGAGAGAGAGAGAGTCTTGATGTGTAGAAATATAAAGCAAAGACTAGGCTAGAGAGAACCGCTGACTGCATTCCATGAAGCATTTCAAAATCAAGGAAAGTTGAAACCACCAAGTTTGTCAAATAAATACAGAAACATCCAATTGACTAATTTTCTCTTGCAAAAGAATTATTATTGAATTCATAATCTCGTATAGACAGGATATAATGTGTTATAGCATGTGATTCCTTCACCATCCACCAGTATATGACTTCTGCCTAGTTTTGATTTAGTCATTTGCATCAGGCCATTATTCTAAAATATGGGATTAATCAACTCATAAACATGACCAAACAAGATGGCCTACAATTCAAACGTTAATTTTGTTTTATTTTAAATGACATGACATATAACTATATGACAAACTCATTAGAGTTCTTTTTACATGAAATACAATTAGTTAGTTTCTTACTTTAGCAGGAGAATTAGGATGTGAAAGCAGTTTTCACTGTTTTCATTTTTCTCGATGAAACACAGGATCAGAAAAGATCCAAAAAGTTTAGGCTATTTTGAAGTTCAGGGGAAGGGAAGCGCACACACACACACACACACACACATATATATATATATTTCATATATATATATATATGTATGTATTATGCAAGTAAAGTATGTGAAAATCCTTGCATACAGTTCCAGTTTCAAGAGGACTTGAAGTGATGCATCACAAAATTATGTAACTGAAATTGAAACACAAAATGCTTATTTATCATTACCACTTTCTGGAAAGGCATCAATAAACATCATCATCTCCTCTCCACTAAGACCAGACAAGATGCAAATTCGAGGCAGTGATTTTGCAATCTGCAAAGGGGAAACAGCTTACTTCTACAATATTATGCCCTAAACCATAAGCAAATGACGAGAACTGATACAAAGCATATCTGCAATTCAGTGGGACTTCTCATATTCTTAATATGATTAGAGTCATTCAGTTCAAATAAATGAAGATTTCTCTCCCTTATTGTGCAATCCCATCCTCTGAAAAGGAGAATCGACTAATGAGAAATTAAAAAAGATTTTTTACTAACAAGACTCGTGTTAAAAGGAAATTCAGTCTCTAATTCTTAGGATGCGTTATCTTTGGTTTTATTGCAGGCCACTTTTTTGTGCAGAAATATCTTCTCAAGCATCTCAAACTGCTATACAACTTGGTCAAGTTGTAGCCTGGATGTAAGATTTTAAGTGGAGTGTTATCATGGACTTTATGGAATCTGAGTCTTTCTTGCCAGCCTTTTAGATAATGTGCAATGCTTGGTGGGCAATATAAATAACTTGACCAAAGTTTTAGCCTCCTTATAATCTGAAATCAAGGTTCCTTCATCATAATGCACGTCTCTACTACTTGAATATTTCGTGAGAATCTTTGGTTGGTGCTATGTGCTAAAAGCCATCAGTTAATATGGCTAATTGATATTCATTCGCACATGTTCAGTGATGCAATATTGGATTGGACTGAATAGTACAAATGTAGAATCAACGAGTCTCTTAGCTTAATCTAATCATGCTGGGTCAGTGCTGCCGAATTATGTCCTTTCAGACAGAACTAAAATGGATTAATACAATCGCATTTAACCAGATAGTTTAGGAATTCTAACCTTTGTGGCTTCCAAATTGGGCTGTTTGATGTTCACAGCTTCCCAGAGTGAACGATTAATCATGTCTTCAGTACAAAAAATAATCTGCACATAGGTTTAATTACTAAAAACTGTTTTTCTTGATTTGGAAAGTTATGGTATCAAAAACATGCCCAAAAAAAAAAAACAAAAAAAAAACTATTTATTAGTGGTGATAGAAATTAGATTAGCACCATAAGTAGGTAAGGAAATATAGAGTAGATAGGCTCGAAAATTGTTCAATGGATGAAGCCCCAGTCTTCAAAGGTTTCCAGACATCCAGTTCAAAGTATCAGCTTTAGTTTTTCTATGATAATTCACCCTATATAATTATAGAATTCCTCTTGATTATTTTAACAAATACATGAAATCCAAAAATTCAGTAAAGAAAGCAAAATGGGTCATTCACACAAAAAAAAAAAGAATTATTTGTGCTTAATGAATAACATTTTCCACTAGCCCAAGCAAAATAAAAGACGGATTCACATTCATTTTGAACTAGAAAAACTGTTCCAGTTACAGGAGAACCAGGAACAAAGAGAAACCACGCCCCCACCCACCCCCCAAAACCCCCAAAAAAAAAAAAAAAAGAAGAAAACACACACACACACACACGACCAAAAAGAAAAAGGGTCCTGACTTTTATCAAATACAGTAATCCACCATTGTTTCAAGAACAGAAAGTCATAACAAAATTACCTCAAGAAATTCACCATCCATTTCCTGCAGAAGTTGTTGTATCTGGCAAAAAGATAGAGCAGAAGGATCAGGCAAGGTAATTATGGATTTTTGTCTTCTCATGACGTCAAATGGTCTAAAAATTTCACCAATGGTTTGCATTCAAGAAGTAAGCGATCACAAAGTCTCACACAAATGAGGAATAAAAAAAGAGAAATCTGCCACCATATCTTGACTTTCAAGCTAATAATAAATTTATTCATCAAAATACAGATGTTGCAGCAGTAGCATTGATTAAGGAGCTCAATCTCCTGATGACTTCATTTTACTGAACTCGGGTTTTGTTCTTTTATATTCTCTCACCAAAAAGTAATTCAATAAATGCTCCACTTGCTCTTGAGCTGCATGGTTGATAAATGGATGTGTTAATCACATATTTTACGTCTACCCCATCAAATGAATATGACTAAGAGGTGGTTCTAGATATGAGTTATGGTATGCTTTAAGTACATTTTGACTTGCTGAATGCCAAGCAATATGAGTTTATTATCAAGGAAGAACCAAGTATATAAGAAGCAAATGCATGTTTTTATTGACGGCTTCGATTGATGCAATTAACCAAAAATAAAATTAAAGAAAAGTAAGACAACAATGACAAAAGCACAATAGAAATCATTAAGATCACTTGCCTCATCAATAAGGCTCTGAAAATGAACCTAAATATATACCCAATAACATGTATAATGGAAATATAGTTATCAGATAATACCTTTAAAGCCTCATCCACCTCAAAGCCCAGCAATAACAAAGCCTGCAATACAGAAACAGGATACGATGATATACACCTGTTGGAATTTGAAGTTTCCAGAGTCAATTTTATACTCTTCCGATCTAAAAGTTCTGAAAATTTTTGCTGCATCAGCACTCTCAAGTGTCTCCGACTTCATACTCAACAAGGTTAAATTTTAAGCATTTCCATCAAGATCCAACATGTCTCAATGTGCTTGAACCTTATCAACACTATATATAAAAGGGGCCATCGAGAAAAACATTTTTGGACAATTTCGTCCTTACAAATGTTCATTAATATCCATCTTGACATTCAATACCTTTTTTTTAAGGATTGCCGTTCAGTACTTCAATAGTGTATGCCTAATATCTAATTTTCTTTCTATTATCCATGAGGAAAATTTACCAATAATTTTTTTCCGATCCCGTAACCATTATTAACGAGAGGAAGATGAACAATCTATTTCATTTGGAAAATTTAGAGGTATTAGAAAATGTAAAGGCTAAAGAAAAGAGTTAGAAATGCATGTGCCAATAGATGACAATAAAAGAAAGGAAATTCCAATGAATATATCTCCAACTCTTTATTTTTTATATATTGAGTAATGCTATTTAACAACTTTCAGAAAAGTAATGCTATTTTAACATCACAGGCACTTAGCACCATATCGATGTGATATTAAATGATTAGTTGAATCAAGTGGGCCATTTCTTTATGCACTTCTTTTCACTTATCATTCAATGTTACATTGGTTCCCACCTACACTAGTGCTAAGCACCATTGATGCCACATAGCATTATTCTTATTTATATTTGCTTTCTTCATACTAAAGCTAACAATTTTTGGAAATAAAAAATAAATTATCAACTTTCCTCAATTGTCTTTAAAATAAGTTAATGAATCATACTGATTTATTCATAATTTCATACACTTCATGATGTGAACCCAAATAAGATGAATCCCCTGAACCCACAAGCAGGTCGAAATAATCCCAAGAAAGCCAATTCGAGCAACAAACGGCCAACAAGATTTGAACCCATCAATACGGAATTTGACGAACCACAAATCAAATATGCCAAAAGAATCTGGTCAGTAAATTCTTTGATAAGTGGCCTTTCAAAAGGTTATAATTAGGAACCCTATGTAATTAGGAAAGTAACTAGTGTTTCCTACACGACGCTCTTCCGATCTAGCATAGCACTTTGAAAGAACGACTGAATAGATCTCTGGAATTTGTAGTTGGTATGTTTTCTATGCTACTATTGTCCTGATACTTACTGCGGTTCTGCCTAAAGTTGTTAAAGTTGCATCTGAAGTGTCGGCCTCAACAAAACTTCATGGAAATAATAAGATTTAATTCAAACATAATTGAGTCGATTTTGTTTGGGTACAAGTCTGCAAAACACCTGAAACCCCAAAAGTAGCAATTTTGGGCCTAGTATGCCACATACCATCAGAAACCAAGTGCGATGTCCCATGAACTGTGTTTTACTCACTTCTCCTGTTCTAATCAACATTTTGTATTCACTCAAACAACATATACATGTATGACAGTACAGAACTAACCAGAACTTACAGGTGGACCATATCTTGGATCCTCGGAATTTAAAGGAACAAACTTGGAGTCTTCAATCAATTCAGTGGGAAGCTCCGATCTCATGAAGAAGCAAAAAACATATTTCAGGACAACAAGCACTTTAGCAAAGCAGTTGACAAGTGGAGCCTTAAAGGGAAGATATATTAACATATGACACATTCTACAAACCTAAGATTTAATTAATCATTGAACTGACACTCGAGCTATTGAGGGATAGATCGTCGAGATTGAGGGAAGATGGAATTCCCGCGTGCAGAGTCTCCGTTCTTAAGCACTTATGTTGGTCATTTATGTTGTATTCTTTCAATGTGGGATTGATCTCTTAACAGAAATAAATTGTGCGCTTGCATAGACAAGCACAGTTCACTAATGCAAGCACAAATTTATATCAGACAAAACCATTTATTAGAAATTCACTGTATAACTACA
>CAVNYN010255018.1:0-26386 GCA_963692815.1 Nyctanthes arbor-tristis | reverse complement strand
TTTCCTATGTAGTATAAAATGGTAATTGATAGTCTTCTAATTTTGTACTGCTCAGTACTTTTAATCTATGTTACTATCACCAGACGCATCGTCGATGCATTCAAATACAACCGTCTTTCCTCGAAAATCATGATGGCTCATTTATCACTTAATAAGCATGTTTTCAACCATGTTGCTTCAAGGGAAATTGTAGCATCCGGTTTTAACAATTTCCACAACCAAACTCCCTTTTTGAGAATTTGGCTTTTTGGCAGTGAATGGAATGCAAAAATTCATTATGAAAATATATATTTCCAAAGGAAATCTAGAAACAACTTTAAATTCTAGTCACAAATTAAGAGTAGAATCTAATGGAGTTTACTTTTATTGGCGGCGACATTGTTTAAATCTCTTTAGAGATGAAAGACTTCTATTGCTGTATGGTTGCTTCAAGTTGTTCCATCTCTGCATCTAAGGATCTTCAGGCAGCCTCTGTTGTAATGTCTTCTTGTTTGAGGCGGAAGAGCGTTTCTTCCAGAAGAAAGAATTGCTTCCCCTTGTCGCAAGGCAGCATAGCTTATGAATGTAGGATTTGATGCTTGAGCAAGAACAAAGCATGTCAGTAGGACTCCGATGAAAATCTCCGTGACTCTCAGTGTAGCCATTGATAGTTTCTTGTTATGGTGTTATGCTTCGGTTTTCTTGAATGTTCTCTCTTCCAATAAGATCCATATATATAAGGATGCAGCCTCAACATTGACAAAGTAAGTATTTAATGCTATAAGATTACAGCTAGACACCAACGTTGAATTACATTAATCTAATAATTTTGTTTTTTTATCTCAAGAGATTTTCCATTTCATCTACCATGAAAGTATTTATTTAGAGCTTGACTGTTTGTTTCCAAAAGTCAAGGGTAATGAGATGCCAGCACCAAGATTTAGTGTAGGTTGTAGTTAATTGGGCATGTTTCCTAATGGTATTGGATAGTCTTCTTTTCATTTAATATTGTTTATTATCTAGTATTAAGAATCCAAGTGCCATCAATGTCTTAAATACAGCCATCTTGACTGGAAGATCTTGGCGGTTCTATGTGTTTAAATTATTTTCAAACAAACCAAAATTTCTTAAATGTTATTGTTTGCAAACATAAGGATCATTTATGATATTGAGCTGGCAAGTGTAAATTTCTTTCTTTTTCTTCAATTTTTAAATTGTTATCCAGTTTAGGTCCATCAAGTTTATGTTTCTATATTTTGTTCTTGTTGTAGGGTTCCCTCGGGGGGGGGGGGGGTTGGAAGATTTGATTTTTATACGGTGAATTACAATACAGAAATTCATTTAGAGAAAATCTTCTGGTGAAGACACGAAACTCTTTATTTCTAGGAACAGAATGAACGTAAGATCCTGTGAAGTTAGCTTTTATTGGCTGCAACAACATTCAAATCTTAGATGATAAAAGAACCTTAATGCTAACATGGTTGCTTCAACTTGTTCCATCTCTGCATCGGTTAAACTTCAGGCATGCTCTGGTGTAAGTTCTTGAGAGATAAGGCGGAATAGACATGCCCTGATAATATATTTCATTTCCTTGACGTAAGGCTTCATAGCTGAGAAATTTTGCATCCATGGTGGAACTTAAAAATGCAATAGTGGCCCAGTAGGACTTCATTGAAGATACTTTCAACTTGGCTTAGCCTTAGAAGTTTCATGTTATTATGTTGTTATGCTTTGATATTATTGAATACTTTCTTGCAACCGGCTCCTGATGTATAAAGACGTAGAAGCAGGACTGAGGAGGTAACCGGGCAGAATCTGATACTGAATTCACATATATAGTAACTCTGTCTTCATTTTGAGATATTTGTCTATCATCTATGGTATGATCACTTTAGCGTGTTTTTAAGTTTCTGAAAGGTTTATGGTAATGATATGCTAGCACCAGAATTTAGTATAATTTGTTCACAAGAATGTTTGGCTTGTACTGTAAAATGGCATCAGATGGTTTAAACTTTTCCAATAAGGTCTAGCGGTTTCTATTATATATTACCAAAACTACCATCAAATTAGATATTAAAATTGAGCAGACAAGTAATTTTTTTATGTCAAATTTGAATTTTGCCCCAGTTTGCTTCAGGGTATTTGTTTTCTCTCTACTTTGAGCAGCTGTATGTTTGTATTGTTTATTGATGTAGAGTAATAAAGGATGAGGAGCTTATTGTTATGATTTTAGCTTCCATATATTGTTTAAACCATGGGACAGGATTTTGCTCAAATAGATCTCATTGCTATTATTTTCTTTGTGGGGTAAATAAAGGTATTGTTATATTTCAATTCCAATCTGCAGGATCTACTTGAAGATAATTTGGTGATGGTATTTGTCTTCTTTTCTCTCATATTTTTCAGATGTACCTCTTCGTTTTCATTTCTCTCAAGATATTTTGGCTTTTTGACACTGTTAATGGAATACAAAAAAATCATTTATAAAATTTCCCCAATCGAAAGGAGAAACAACCACAAGGGGACACAAAGAAGAAGATCTAACTTGTTCAGGTGAACCACTTTAGATATTTAAGGACTTGTAGTTCTGCATTTTTTTGCTTCTAAGTAGTTCCGTCTCTGCATCTAAGGATCTTCAAGAAGCCTCTGGTTGTCTCTGGTGTAAGCTCTTTTGTGTTTCAGGCTGAAGACCGTCTCTTCCACAAGCAAATATGTCATCTCCTCATGCAAGGCATCTTTGTTTATGAATATCTGACTTGCTGCTTGAACAAGAACAAAGCAGGTTAGTAGGAGTTCGATGAAAATCTCTGCAACTTTTGAAGTAGCCGTTAATAGTTTCTTGTTATGGTGTTATGCTTTGGTTTTTCTTTAGTGCTTTCTCCCAATAAGATCCAGATATTTAAGGATGCAACTTCAACGTTCACAATTTCACTCTAAGATATCAACTAGACACTGACGTTGAATTACAGTAATTAATTAGAATTGGGTTCACTCCCTGTCTCTTTTATTTTAATCTTGAGTTATTTGCTATATCATCTACGCTACAAGTATTTATTTTCAGTTTGTCTATTTGTTTCCTGAGAGTCAGGGTAATGAGATGCAAGCACCAGGATTTAATGTTAGTTGTAGTTAATTCGGTATGTTTCATGGTACGGAGTAATCGTATCAAATATCTGGTGCTTGAACATTTTCAGGTATCATGTCACATCATTTGTTTGGTGCTATAATGGCATCAGGCATATGATAGTTGAATATTTTCAGTATGCAGTAAAATGGTACTGGATGGTCTTCTTTTCATTTATTCTTGAACAAATTTTTCTTCAAGAGTTTCATTAACTTGTTTAAAATGGTGAAAAAAATATATAATCGTACTTTTTGACTCTTTACTCTTTTACGTAATTTATAATGCAGTTACTCTAGCAAAATTTTAAGAAGGGACTTGTAACTCGTTATGTTAATGGATGGAAGGTTGAGAACAAACTTTCAAGGGAAAAAAAAGATAATTGAATCCTAAATGTAAATAGAAGAAAAGACGATCTGGAAGTTAAAAAATGGAGAGAGAGAGGGAAAAAAGAAAATAACAAAACTGGTGTCAATAATGAATATGTTATCCTTTAAATTATTTGGCAAATTATTACTTCAGGCAAGCACATAAAATGCCAGGACGTTACAAAAATACCCTTTAGGGATAATAATTTGTGTTACATAGCTATCTTCTTTAATAAAAATCGACCTACTCAGTTAATAGGACCAACGAGTCACAAGTTTTGACCATACCAATCACTTGTCGGTCTGATAACTATGCAGTCTACACACAAGTTTAGATATATATATATATATATATATATATATAGACACACACACAAAGGAAATAAACCCATTTTTTTTCTTTTTCTATATATGTCTATTCAAATTTACATTTTAGTTGCTTTTTATCTCAAGTGTGTATATATATATATATATATATATATTTGCACCAACCCATATCTATACACACACACTAGTCATGGCACATGCAAGCCATATCTATTATGAAATGTAATATGAAGAACGGACTGCAGTATTGGAGAGGAGAATACAAGTAATAGAAAATAGATTTTATGCATGTACAAGACTCACCCTTAATGGATTGGATATATGTGGCACTAAAATGACACAAGAAATAAAAAAAAAAAAAAAACAATGTAATCTTTATTGATGTGATTTATCAACAATAAGTAATACATAACATAAATCAACTCTTAAAAGTGGTGATATATTGATATTCTCTTTTTAGGATCTTCCTATCATCAATCCTGATCATGAACTTGAAGCATTTCAAGCTTTCCCACCCCTACATACATTTAGTTTGATTTGTGTATTGCGAAGTACTTTTGCATCAAATGAGAGCCATGCTCTTATTAAACAAGCATATGTCAACGTCCATTGTCATTGCACACAATTCCAAGATCAATCTGGGGTGAAAAGATCAACAAAAGTAGGGGAAGTGCATGCACGTGAAAGCAAGGAAAAACAAGAAGATGGTGACCAGCCACCAAGCTGCGAACACAATACCGTGGGTGCATGCCATGTAAAGCCATTCAAGTGACACTCCTAACAACCTACAATATACTAATGATCTGTCAAATAATGGAGATACAAATGGAGGCCTATTTTTTACTCACATCAAATATTTATTTTTGCTCTAGTAGAAGAAATGTATCAAATTAATTCACTTAATCCAACTTCTCCCAAATGGCTATCCATTATTAAAACATATCAAGTATTTTTTTTTTTTTGGGTAATATTGATGTGATGTATCATTCGACTGAACTATGATACTTATTCATCAAAAGACAAATGCAATAGGTAGTATTATCCCATGATATCAAAAGTTTCCTCACTAACTTATTTCCAGGTATAAAAGAAATGCATTCTATAAATAAGTATGAAATTCCATTCCCATACTCGTCTCTTGAGTTTCTTCTTCTCAATAATCTTCAAATTTAGCTACGACCTTCCATGGATTCCATCTAAAGTTACAACATTATAGAGTCTTACTTCTTTTGTTTTTCACTTTCAAACGTACATGCTTGATACATGGTATGGAACTCAAATCAACTATGTAAGGTCAACTAACCTAAAGTACAATGGTGAGGTGTGGGTAGGATGCAATACCTTGAGTTATTGAATAGCAAGAAGAGATGGTGCAAGAAAGTAGATGATGAAGTCTATAAGTCCAAAAGTGGTTTCATAACAAGCTAGAAAAGTTCTTTTTCATCGTTAACTTGTTTCTTAACAAAATTCGTAACTAAATTTCCCAATCAAATGCTCCGCCCTCTTTGCCCTTTTGGTGTTTTTATAGAAAAAATTTGCACCTCTTCTTTCCAGTCTTCAATAAATTAATGAACAACTTCTTTACATAATGACAAACAAAGTCAAAATTACGGGGTTGCAAAGAAAATTTCAAATAAAGGCAACTATTCAAAAATTAAAGCCTGTTCTAAATAACACGCACTCCAAAGATTAAACCCAATTCGGGTTTTTTCTTTACATTCTTGCAAATGGCATCTGTCGTGGATCATTACTATACTTGCGTTAGTGATCAAAGCTACACATGGTCTCCTAGCTCCTAGGTAAAACTATTGATATCTTGATTCTTGATATCCTCTGAGCATCTAATATTGTTGCTGTGGATGGTATTTCCCGTGCGCACATCCAACATGATATCCATGGCCTTCACATTAATTTGCAAACACAAATAGTTGAAAACAGACACAAGACTGTTTAAATTGAAGAAACCAAACCAATAGTCGAGAACTAAACGAATTAGGATAAACTAATTTGCTCTTACGTATAGATTTTGTCTCCCTGTTCAAATCAAGCAACATACAAAACTAATAGTCGAGAACTCAACTAATTAGAACCAATTAATTTGATCTCGCATGCATAGAGATTTTGCCTCCCTATTCAAATCAATCAACGTATGAAAACCGGAAAATGCAAACGCAAAGATTATGAGTAAAAATAAAAAAGAAACATGCCATACTTAATCAAAAACAGAAAGTAAGAAACTTGAAAGAGGAAAAGAAAAGAAAGGAAAAAATACATGACTGATGACTCACATCCCAAATCGAAATCATAAGAGGGAAAAACAGCTAAAACTACGCTTGGGTGTGGCTTGGTTTTCCTAAAACCAAACCAAATCGAAAACCAATGGTTTTTTTAAGAAAATAACCATTTGGTTATTTTGTAATATTAAAACCAAACCATTCAGTTTCGGTTTTGTTTTGATTTAGTCATGATTATATAAAAAATAATAAAATATGGTTCAATTACTGACGAAAGGTAAAAAAGAGAAAAATATATGTATTTGGTAACAACTATCTTCTAGGGTTTACATGGTTTTAATAGAAATCGAGATTGTTTAATAACTTTAATCTTTTAATTTTCGAAACTTAAACCAAGAACTAAGAGCTTGTTTGATGATCTTTATTTTTCAAAATCTAAAGAATTTATAATGAGGAGAGGGGTAGAATATGTATTGAAAATGTAAAAATGTATAAAATATGTGGTTGTAATTGAATAATTATCAAATCAAATGTCAAATCAGTGACAAGTAAAATTATAAATTGGTAAAATAAAGAGAAAAAGAGCATCAAACAAGCTCTAAGTTTTTTTTTTTTTTTTTTTAAATACAAGGGGAGATAGGGGAGGGGTAGGCGTGATTTGAACTCGAGACCTCCGACCTGAAAATTGAATACCTAACCACTGTAACACTTGTTCAAATCACAAATTAAGAATTAAGTTAATAAATTCGAAATTGTCATTTAGCATGGTTATGGTTTTTGAACGAAAATCATAATTAAAGCTGTTTGAAAACTATAACCAAATAGTTATTGGTTTTAATAATCATAACTGTTTGAAAATTTCAAAAAACCAAACCAAACTTGACCATCCGCCCAGTTCTGGTTTGGTTTGGTTCGGTTGGTTATGATTATTTTGCCCAACCCTTGCCAAAACGATTTACAAACTTTTCCTAGATCAGAAAAGACCGACTTCAGTAATGAAAAATTGGGTAAATAGTACCTAGTGCAATCTTCCAATCATCAGTAGATAAACTTAGAAGTATGAGATAGAAGATTAAAAAGAGAACGCCATATACCTCAAAACTCATCAAAATCGTTGGAGAATAAGACAGGGAGCGAAAATCCATAGCAATTGATAGGTAACACCCATGAATTTACTTCAAATACCCATTACCGCAGCAAAGCCTCAACAATTACGACGTATCGATGAGAAATGGTAATGAAGACAGAGGAATGGTGGAGTATTGGAGACACAGAGATTAGGGATTTGGAGAGGCGTAGAGAGAACAAAAAACAGTGTAGTAGTGAGTATTTATTTGATGATGAAAAGAAAGAAAGAAAGAAATGATGGGTGAAACGACGTCGTATCAGACAATGGGGATGAATAGTGAATTCCCAACCCGTCTTTTATATATAGAGGATATATATTGTTATTTCCTTTTTTTTCTTTTTTATTAATTATTTGGAAACTATTTATATATTGTAAAATAGATATTGCATTGTGAGAGTGCCGGGTTACAAATAGTTTCTTAGTTTACTCAGTCGCCACTAGCTCCGCACTCCCCCATCATTCTTTCCCTAGTCCCTACCATCTTCTCCAAGCTCATATTTTTTCTTGTGTAGCACATTAGCCGCCAATCTACATTTCCATATTTCCTTTATGGAAGTGCAAATCATATCTGTAGGACGTTCTTTCTTTTCTAGATTTTTTTAGGGGAGAGGTGGATAAGTATTTTGGAAATATCTTCAAAATTTTGAAAGTGTTGTCATTAAAATTCCATCGAGTTTAGACCAATATATAGTAATAATTTAAATGGTAAAGAATAATATTTACTAGGGTGAGATCTTAGGTTCAAATATATAGTCTATACCCATCTTTGAAACCCCCCAAATTATATCCAAAAAATAAAAATCCATCGGGTTTATACACCCGGTCCGGGTGTTGGGTCGAAGTGGGCTGTGAGCCCAATGAGTATCCCTCGAAGTTTGACGAGGGACAGGGCGCGATAATTCCTGAAAAGAAGATAGTAAAAAGATTCTCGGTGGGGTCCATCGCATCATTTGCTCTCTGTTCAACCAATCAAATTCCGTCATTTCTCCCAGAAATGTGCCTGCGAAAAGCTCTGCATCGCACTCGAACACTCCCCAGTGCCTGGACAGGCCCCTCATTATACGTCACCAACTTCTATGCCCCTTCTCTCTCTAACTACCAACATTTCATAAAAATGGACTTTTGATGGTCATCCAATTTGAAGTTTCATTTCACATTGGTCACTCAACTTCAATTTATTAGTTTGATTAGGCAATTACATTTTTATTTCTTTAACACGAGCAATTTTACTCACTCTGTTTCAAATGCATAGTCTATTTTACTTTTTTCAGGTTTATTAAGAACTTTATGCCAATGAGGCCTAATCCATTTAATTAGTAGGCTAGGCTGAGGTACTAAGACTTAAAGGTTTCAAGTTCGATTTTTCTATACGAAGTATTTTCTACATTTTACTATAGTGTATATTCTCACTATATGTGAGTTTGTATTGTTAATTTTTTTAGCGTTGTGTTTCAGTAGAACAAATATCTATGTGCATTTGTATTGCCATGATGCATATTTGTAATTGTATTTAAAAAAAAAACTTTATTGAAAAAATATATCTTACAATTCATATTTCTAAGTTACTCTTATTTAATGAGTAGAATTTAAAATAATAGATTTAACCAAATATTAAATGAAGGTAAATTAATAAAATAACGTAAATTAGACTTTTTAATAAAGAAATATATTTAGAACATCTCAAAAATGAATAATAGATTATATATATGGGATGAAATGAGTATTAGATTGATTAGGCATTTACAGTTTTATTTAATACAAGCAATTACTGAATTGACTAGATGATTTTATGGTTGGATTTCTCTTACAATTTCACTCTTATAAATATTGAAATTTTCATTTTACTTGATTAAACATTGGGGAGGAACGGGGCTTTGACACCTATGAAAAGTTAGTTTTTGTTATTACATAACCCAAATACAGTATTACTGAAAACATGAACCAAGACTTTTTATGCTACATATCAATATATCATTATTGAATTGTTACCAACTTTTAGTTTCATATTTAACTAGAATATGCAACTTTCACAGTAGAACAATACTTCTTTTAACTTAATAAAATTGAAATGAGCAAATTAAACCAAAATTAACTTGTGTGATATCATGATCAACCCTATGATTTGTACTCGTTTCAATATTAGTTAAAGTTTATTTCGATTTAAACCTAAATTAACTACTTTTTATTATTTCTTTCACACTCCGATGTTTGTTTCAACATGTACTAATTTAACATTTGTCATAATATTAACCACATTCATTGAAATTCAAATGTATGGAACCATAAGTTTACTTTCATACAACTTTTTACTATAACTAACGATAGTCGCTTATGATGAGAAGTATCATTTTACATTTATATGACACCATATTAACAATTTTCGAGATCGGAAGAGCACACGTCTGTAAATCAAGAATTCTCAACTTTCATTGTTGTAATGTCTTTTCAATTTGTTTAACATGGACACATTCTATTAAGAGCAATCAGATTTTTTTACCTTGGGAGATACAAGTAGTAGCATATAATCATATTGACATTGAGGGACCAATATAAAACAATCTTGAAAGTATACCTACCTTCAACAAAATTTTCCTCTTCATAACCCTTAAAAATCAGACACACACACTTGCCTTCTCTCTCTCTCTCTCTCAAAAGCTACCGTCATCATGAAGAAGATATACAGAAAAAGCACCGTTCACCCCACCCCTCCTTTGGTCTCAGACCAGCTACTCTCCTTTTTGCCGGCGGCAATCTTGACTCTGGCGGCGGCTCTTTCGCCGGAAGAAAAAGAAGTTTTGGCATACCTCATTTCTTGCTCCTTCTCGACCAACCTCTACAACCATCACAGCAAGAACACCCAAAAAACCACCGCCGCCAGTAGCGGCGACCACCCGCCGGCCTTCAACTGCTACTGCTTCCGTTGCTACATGAGCTACTGGGTGAAATGGGATTCTTCCCCCAACCGTCAACTAATACACGAAATTATTGATGCTTTCGAAGATGGGCTACAAATTCAAACCAAGAAGGAAAAAAGCAAGAAAGAGAGAAGGAAAAGTAGGCGAAGCTCTGTTTATAACTCGAATGAGTTGAAAGTGTCCCAACCGAGTAAGGATGAGTTTATTACTGAGTCAAACTCGTCCGCGGCGGATAGTGACATTCTTCCGATGCTCCTTCGGCGGAGGAAGAACTGGAAAAAAAAGGGTCTGTTGGTGGCGGGTTTCTGAATTTTCTTGGAGAGAGATTTTGGGGTGTTTGGACCTGAACCTAGAAGAAATCAATGATTCTCAATTCTTCTCTTTTCATTGTAAAATCCCAGAAATTTCCATTTCTCTTTTGCTGCATTGCATACTGTGTAAAATCTCAATTATGGGTAGTTTAAATTTATATTAATTTCTGCAAAAACTCTTGGAGTAAACTGAGATTCAGACCATTGGAGTCCTTCATTTTTATGGGTAATGGTGATAGGTTACGGAATTTGTTTAAGTGAATCAATCGAGTGTTATCTTCACTTAAATGCACTAGTCTATCTTCTGGCATGTCCAAACAAAGGTCTATTTTGTCGATTTTCTTGTTTTCTGCCGGACATGATTATAGGCCTGTCCGAAATATCCTTTGCCACATTGTCCACTTCCCAATTAGAATCGTCTGTTATATAATTGCGTCCAGTTCATTAGTTTAGCCAGCTCCGTTCAACATATAGTGACCTGCCTACCTAGGATAGCGAATCTTCGTTGAGCCTACGATGCGATCATTTACAAAGTATTTGGCAAGGATTCAGGCTATAATCTAGATTATAATATGTAATGTGGTATTATTTTATTGGTTGTTTTGTGTAAAAAGTCAATAATTACGGCTTGACTTTCATTTTTTGACTTTTTGAAAAAAGTGAAGCCAATGAAATGATGTCGTGTGACATATTATAATCTGAAAGAGTTGCCAAACACATTGTTAGGTTCTTTGGCTCCGTGGCTGAGTCGAACAGTTTATATGAGACTCATCTCTGGCTCGATGATATCGTCGAACAGTTACTTACCTAAGACCGATGAAAAAAGAGGATGTGGGTTCTTCAACTGTGAGTCGGCCATATGTGATTGGTTCATATTGGCTACCTGACTTCATCGCAGGGTTAGTGATCTCGTCCGGATCATTTTTACTCTAGTGATACTTTCTTGGAGTGTAATTTTGTTCACCCTATTTAACAGGGTATCTATACCACCTATTAAATCAACACTCTCTCTTTCTTCATTTATGGGGAGTGATTAAAATTAACCCCCATTTGACAGGAGGTATAGATACCCTCCGTTAAATGAGGTGAATAAAATCACACTTACTTTCTTGTGTGCCGAGTTCTAAGACAAAATTTCCCAACCATTAGTATCCAATGGGTAACAATTATATGAAGACATGTTTATATAATATGAAAAAGTGTCAACTATATATTAGATAATTGTGGGCTTCAAATCCATTACTTGCATATAAACAATTAATTCATATTTACTAAATAATTCGTGTTGCTTATTCATGTTAGATAAATATGTCTTTACAGAAGTTTGATGCTCTTTATTTGCTCTTTTTTGTCCAATTTATAATTTTGGCTACAACTAATTTGACATTTGATTTGACAACTGCTCAATTACAACAACATATTTCACACTTTTTTATATTTTCAATACACATTCTATCTCTCTCTTCTTTGTAAATTCAACAAATAAATAGTAAATAAAGAACTTCAAACTCGCTTTTACTCATTCAATTGGATATCACTACTTCAATTGAACTAATTGCAATTTGAAAATGGTTGAGAATCTCTAATGCAATGGTCAGTCAATAGAGGAGCTAGATACACACACACATATATATATATATAAGTGAGCTCCATATTTCTCTATTTTTTTCATTTTTCTTTTAATTAATTCTCTCATCTATCCCACTTTTTTCATTGGTCTTGAAGGAGGTTCAAAATCACAATTTCATCTCCACTACTACTTTATCATTATTATTATTTTTTCTATTTCTCATCTTTTTCATTATTCCCTCTTTTTTTTCTCCTTTTACAATTCTTTGATCTTTCTACCTATCTTCAATTAAAATGAATGTATTCTCTTTATCTCTCTTCTTCACATCATTCAAGACCGCATCATATGCATTGGAGATGCACTAAAAATTGTATCACCATTTGTAAGGAAGTTGAGAGTACTTGTAAAATGTCGATATGCATCTCTATTTCTAAAACGATAGTATAGAGAAGAGATAAATATAAATAGACGTAAATGGCGAAATTTATCGGAGATGTATTTGAGATTTTTCGGTTGTTTTACCCAAACGAATTAGACTAACATTTTGACTAGTTGAATGTATATATTTTGTCATGCATTAGGTCATAATCGAGGTTAGCTTTGAAATTTTGACTTCTTGAGATATAGGTGGGAATAGTCAACAATAATTTGCTCCAATTAATTTTTAATTTAGTTCTTCAAATATTTAATTATTAATGTTATGACCTTTTAATAAAAGATAGTGACTCCAACCTCGATCAATACTTGCCTGCGTAATTTGACTGTTTCTCCCTCAAAAATTTATTTCCCTAATAAAAAGTCTCCCGTGAAAATATCATTAGTATATATTGAATGATTCAAAGTTTTAAGCTATAATAAGTATTAGACTAAAAAACACGCCCATAATATCTAGGAAATTAATATACTTTGATTTTCAAGATTCTACCAAATAGTGACAACAGAATGATATGCAGAAGTTTCTACATTGAAAGCATTGACTATGTACAAATTTGAATTGGCCAGTCTAAGTGGTAAGAAGAGAAACAGAATATAATGCGACGCAAGTTATTCTTCTATAGGAGAATGTTAGCTAGGCATGTATAGGAATCGAAACACAACCTTTTAAGCGTTCAAGAATGGCTTTCCGAGCAACTAGCCCTGGATGGAGAGTAAGCGGGAGTCCTTCCTTAACACACTCGTCGTATTTTTCCAATGCAGACACAATGTCGCTAAAATCTGGCCTTTTTGACGGGTTCGCTGCCCAGCAACGCTTTATAAGGTGCGCGAGTGCTGGTTGACAACTGGCTGGCAATGGCGGCCGCTCGTTCTGCAACAAGGTTTGCGAAATTGATCAAACAAAGTTTGTGAAAAAAGAAACATATGAAACTTGATTAGACTACAATGTTTACATGTGATAAAACTAGAAAAAAGTTTGGTATACTATTTCTTGTATTAGTACTTGTACAGATGTGACACATAACATCAATGCGTAAATTCATCACTAATATCAAAATATTGGTATTTTACAGGTGAATTAAACATGTGTTTGTATCAGTATATAACAAGTGTTAGAAAAAGTAGTGGTACATGTAATATTTCTCATAAAACTAACCTTATCAGCCACTGCAAAAGCAGCTTGCACCGGAGTCATTCCTTGGAAAGGAAGCAACGCTGTTGTTAGTTCCCAAAGCACTATCCCAAAACTGTAAACATCCACTTTGCGAGTATAAGGCTTCTCCTTGATCATCTCCGGCGCCATCCAACGATATGTGCCCATGTTTCCTTTGGCTTTCCTGCACTGTGTTTCCAAACAAGAAGTACCAAAATCCGCAACCTTAACTCGCATCTCATCGTTCAAAAGCAAGTTGTTCGATTTCAGGTCATTATGTATCACCCCTTGTGAATGAAGATACTCCATTCCTCGTGATATATCGAGGGCTAACCTTAGAATAGTCTCGATTGAAAGCGAGTATGGCTCTTTCTTATTTAGATACATCCTTAAATTCCCTTGTGACATGTACTCGGTAATAATACAGTACACTGGAGGCTTCTTACAAGCAGCAATAAACTGCAAAGAGAAAAAGAAATGTCGTTTTAAGGATAAACTCATATAATTTAATTTCACCACGAGTGACTAACATTGTTTATCGAAACCAAACAAGACATTGCTTATATTTTATCTATTGACAACGTTGGATAAAGTGAAGAAAATCAAACCTGAACAATGTTGGGATGATATAAACGTGAAAGAAGAGCAACTTCAGACTTGAATTGCTGTTCAAGCAAAGCTTTGGTTTCTTCTTTATGAGTGGGAATTCTCACCATTTTTACAGCTACTGCTCTCTGCTTATAAATCCCTCTGTAAATCCTGCTGTGTGCTCCAGATGCAAATTTGTTGCCTATAAATAACTGAGAAAGATCAGCAGCCCATTCCTCGTGATTGTCCTTCGATTCTTCCCATGATTCAAAGTTTTCCGAGTCTAATATCATCGACCACGATTCCAGACTGTCGAATCTTTTCTTCTCCATGTTGTTAGTTTCAGAAATTAGTTGGTTGCTTCTTGAAGTGGAAGGGGCTGATGAAGATGTTTTACTCTTCGATTTTCGCAGTCGAAAGGGCTTAAAACATGAGGCAGCCATTTGAAATCCCTTGCGTAGTGTCAAAACACACAATCAAAATGGGTAGCTTTCCTTCTGAATGCTTGAATTGAATTCAAGAAGTGGGTCAGCTGATTCAGAAACAGAGATTCCAGCACAATAAAATATCGAAGGAGAAGCCATTTTCTTGCATGCTACGTAAGGTGGATTAGACATGGACCGTACCCAGAAACGAAAACAAGCTAAAATCTTATTCATCTTACAGTGCAATACCATCTGGATCTAATTACCCTGAAGTAAAGAAACGTTAAGCAAAAAACTTTCAGGTAATAAACACTTGATGACAGCACCCCATTTAGAATTGTGGGAAGCTGTTTAAGGATTATTCTGAGGTTTCATGGGTACAAAAATTGGTAAGAAATCAAGAAAGAAGCCCAAAAAACTGCTGATTTTCAAGAAGAAAGAAAGAGAGTTATGTGGGTGCCTGGCTTTTTCTTATTATCATTGGTAAAGTAGTTATTTTTTGTGGGCAGAAGAAGATGAATTCAAAGCAAAGTTCTCATGGATGTCCCGTGAAATCTTGTTTCAAAAGGAGAGAGTGGGGTGGATTCAAAATCTTCAGTTTTCTTATGCTTCAATTAATGCTAACTTGATTAAGTAGCTACACAACTTCAAAAGTTTAGTACTTTATGTTTTGGGGACATGTTGCACCTTGAATATCTAACACAACTTAATTGAAATTATCTTCTTTAACTTTTATTTGTTTTAGGGAAAAAACTCAGAAGATTCGGTGCTTCAGACAAATAGAAACAAGACAAGTGTGTACAGAGTTTCAATTTAAACGACAATTTTGGCTCAGGCCTATATCCACTTGGCAATTGTTTGCCTGAAGTACTGAGTTTGGTACTCTATAACATAGAGATCGCATAATTTCCGTAATGAATACTGGTTACATTCCACGTCTCCACCAATGAGAGGTAAAATTCAATTCCAAATAAGTTCATGCAACTATTGATAAGATACTAGTTGGAGAAAACAATGTAAGAGTTAGTGATGCCAGCAACAAATATTTGGGGCAATATTATCCCGTCCTACGAAGGTTCCACATTGCCCGGCTCACAAATTTCAATTGCGGTAAGTTAACATTTTACCCGCTTGCAGTTGATAATTTATTATTGTAAATTTGATGGATTGGGACAAAAAATTTCCAGGGCGGGGAAGGAAACTCCAAAAATGTAGAACTATCGTTGCAATTGTTGAGTTTGGAACCAAAAGCACCACAAAGTAAAAGTGAAATATGTCGAATAGTAAGGCCTTTTGATCACTTGCTTCTATGCATGTTATGTTACATTTTCTTCAATAGCTGGAGTAGCAAGTTATTTTCATTTTGGATGGGCCCCTACAATTGGGCTGTTGAAAGAATAGGGGCAATTTTCTGCTGTGCCGGGCCTAATTTTCTTCACGGTTCTAGGGCGTACTGCAGTGGCGGTGGTACTGAGATTTATCCGCCGCTAACTGTCTGGGCGTACATATAGTCCATTCTTCCATGGGACTTCCTTTGTCTTGGTAATAGTTGGAAATTGAACGGTATGTGTTTATCCCTTTTTTTCCACTTTCCGGCGATTATGAATCGGATAGGCAGTGATTTTTTTTTCTTTTTCTTAGTTGTTTTTTGTATGTTCTCAGCAGCGGTTGGATATGTAATCCAATAGTCCATTTTTATCTGGTGTTTGATGAAAATTATCCTCCTATCCTGACAGTATAGAAATTGTGATGTTTGAAACTATCTTGTTAACAATATTTATTTAGGATGTTCAAACGAGAATTTCTTTACGTAAATGTTTTTGTGCTTATCAAATATCAGTTATCTTCACTTAATATATTATAAATATCCACGAAACATCGTTCATTTAACAATTAGAATTTGAAATGCAAAAAGTAAATAACAAATTGATCACTAAAATACACACATATATAATGTCAAATAATTAATTTTTTGTTAGATAATTTACAACTCCCTTTGAATATTGAACTGGTACCTTCTTAAGCAACGATCGTGACTAAAGATATAGTGGCCCATTTAATTTTTTTTTTTAAATGATAGTCTATTTTTATTTGGTGTTTGATGAAAATTATCCTCCTCTCCTGACAGCATATAAATTGTGTTGTGAAGCCAACTGATGATGAACTCAGAAATTCATTGTGTGAGATTCTCAAAGTGGTGAGGATTTAAAGGTTATATGTTTCATTACGTGGGATTCTCACAATGGTTGCTACTCGTTCTTTACCTTCAAAAGGTTCAAGTACTATTTCGGCCCCATCGAGTGATAAATTGAAACAATTGAAACAGCGCTCTACTATGTCGAAGGGTAGAAAGTCGAGAAAACGTGATGAAACAGCCAATGTTGTGAGTTTTTAGTGTTTTGTGCCCTCATTGTTATTCATTTTCCAATTATGTGATTAGTTACATGTAATGAGTTACATACACTAAACATTACAGGCATAAAAATGTAAAGTTATAGTGGTAAAACATTACAAGCATTGATTGCTTGGAAGTTAAATTTCAAGTAGTGAGTATGTCCTTTTCCCGTATTTTCCTCTGGTTTTTGACTTTTTCATAACAGAAATTCGTCAAATTAGTTTAGTTTTCCCGTGCGTTTTGTCCTTAAATTGTTTTCCTCTGCAAAAAACTTTGTAATGACAGAAATTGGTCAAATTTGCCTTGGCAAGTTGAAAATGTTAAGCAAGTAGTGGCCATTGGTTGCCTATAAGTTAAACATGTATAAACTTTGAAAGTTATATGATAGTTTGAGAATGTGGTATTCAAGGTTATTCGAGCAAAATGAAAATGAAGAATTTTAACAAACTTTAGCCATTACTAATATTATTACTTTGAGCAAAAATATGGATTTCTTGTATATTGATCTGTTCAGTACATAGTGTGTAACTTATTACACTATGTAACTTATTACATAGTGTAATACTTCACATAGTAAAGTATGTAATACTTTACATATTGTGTAACTTATTAATACTTAATAATATTTTGTATTAAATTTTGCTTACCCAAAGAATGTTAATAATTTGATTAGTCAAGTTATGTCTTGTAAGTTTTTTTGGTGGAATTGTTTTTTTTGGTCGAATTGTGTGTACAAAGATTACATGACGTGTAATTAATTACATAGATTATATTACATAGTATGTAACATATTACATTTTTAAAATAATGAATGTAAAAAGCAAAACAAATGTCCAATATATATAACATAATACCTAATAATTTTTTGTATCAAATTTTGCTTACCTAAAGTGTAATTAACTAAAGAATGTTAATACTTTGCTTAGTCAAGTTATGCCTCATAAGTTTTTTTAGTGAAATCGTTTATACAAAGATTACGTGTCATGTAACAAATTACAAAGGTCGTAGTACCTATTATAGGCGGTCACCTAAATGTAAAATTACAACTTCTTGAAATAGCTTAATACAACAGATGACGCACTGTAGTTTGTAATAAATTACAAACTAACACAACATATTACATGTCTCGAAATCTGACTATGCCACGTATGGAAAAGCAAAGAACATGCGTCCACAAATATTACTTTCTAATTATTTTCTCTATTCTAATTATTTTGTTTATGTAACTTGTCTAATTAATGACAACATTGTGTGGTAGTAAATTACATGTGTCGAACAAGGGATGAACACTAATTACACGTGTGGTGATCCGAATAAGAGAATACAAGAGAAAACTAATTCAATAGAATAGCAACTCATCCACCGATTACATGTGTGTATGTGTTTGTAATCAAATTATAACAAATTTCATTTACTTTGTTCAACGTGGCTGAACGTGTGTAATCTCCTAAATGGTTCCGTGCGATTTCTTCCTTTTCCTGTGTACGAGAATCTTCTCCGGATTGTTTCGTATGTAATTTCTCTATATTTTTTCTTTTCTCTACGCTATTCTTGGATGAGAGAGAAACGAGTTGTAATGGATGATAATTATGGAAGAAAAAGGATTAAGGAGTTTTAATTAGGTAGGATTCTTATAATTATGTAATTAATTGATGATAATTATTTTTAGAATTAAGGTTGACGGTTATTTTTGGGAGAAGAGAGAATCGGTTGTAATTATCATCCATTACAACCCGAATTTTTTATTATTTTCGTTATATAATCTTAAAAAATAGAGAGGAAGTATTTTTGCAATTTTTATTCAAAAACAACTACAAAGACCAAATTAGTTACAAATGATAGTATTTTTTCAATTACTTACAAATGTATCTACTTACATCAAAATTTCCCAACCTACAAAAGAGTGAACATTGAGTATGGGGCCTTATTATATGTTCCAAGATAGGATTAATTAAGGGTTAATTTTACAAATAGTCTCAACCTTTGCACTTCCTATTAGTTAGGTCTTTAACATTTTTTTCTAATATCGTAGGTCTTTAACCTTTCATAAATTTATTCATAAGATCATTTATGACATTTTTATTTTTATTTTTTTAAATAAAAACAAAAGATAAATAAATAGTAAAAATAAAAAGAGAAACTAACTAGCTATCTATTCTATCTATATCTCTAACATGACTGAAAATAACAAATACCTACACTATTTTTCTTTTTTTTAAGAAACCCTTATTTTCCCTATCATTTTTCACAGCAGCGGGATGAACAAGTAGTAAAATTATATGTCTCCTCTTTTATTATTGGAAATTATTATTGGAATTTATCATTTACACTGAGTTGGAATGTGGGTGAATAACTAGGCAAATAGGATGGAGATAAAATTTTTTTATTTTTTCTTATTTTCTTATTTTTCTATTTAAAATAAAAAATAATAAAAAATAAACAAGGAAATTATTTCTTTCCACCATACCTACCTAGCTACCCACCCCACGTTCTAACTCAGTGTAGATGAAAAATTTTGATAGTTTTTTCCCGTAATAAAAGAGGATACCTACAAATTTGCTGATTCTTCATCCGCTATTGTCAAAAATGATAGGAAAAAATAAGAGTTTTCTCAAAAATGGAAAATGATGCAGGTATTTATCATTTTAGTCATGTTAGAGATACAAGTAGAATAAGTAGTTAGCTAGGCAGGTAAGGAAAATTTAATTTTTCTTTTTATTTTTCTTACTTTGACTATTTTTTAGTATTTTTGTTTAAGTAGGTAATTTTTGTTTTTATTTTTGTATTTTTCAGTATTTTTGTTTTTATTTAAAAAGAAGGGAAAAATGTCATAAATGACCTTATGAATGAATTTATGAAAGGATGGTGACCTACTTCATTGAAAAAAACGTTGTGAACCTAACTGATAAAAAGTTTAAAGGTTGGGACCATTTCTAACTAAATTCTTCTTTTTTCCTTTCTATTCCAAGCCGTGTTTTTGTCTTTCACTATAAGAAATTAATTATCCGTATTTATTTCGTGATGAGTCCCTTGCCTTTGATTAATTATTTTTTGAGTTAATCCCCAACATCTCCATCTTGATTCAAAATCTTTCTCTTCACAACATGCCTTAGCAGCTAAATCCACGTGTCATTGATCATATAATTCTTCTCGGTCAAGATCTAATACCAACACAAATCTTGTTCTGTACAACTTGGTCAAGAACCCAGCAATTGTGTAACTTGATCACCACGACAACCCAGTTTGACTCAACCACCAGCTTTACCTTTGTGTTACTCGATTAATGCAACTTCACCCTGGTGTGACTTAATTAATGTTACTTGATCACCATAAGTCGATTTGTATAGGACTTGATCACCTCAACAACTCCCACCTTAGTGTCAACGTCATGGCCCCACTATTTTACCCAATATTATTAAATTACTTGTATCGTTTAATGAATTTGAACTCGGAAGTTTTTATACGAATAGCGGGGAGGGGACGTACAAAACGAACAAATTATTCTAATCCACAAAAGATATTAAAAACTCATAAATTGTTCTTAGCTATATTTCCAAGTCTTTACATTGAAAGGTAAACTTTCGATTATTACAAGAGTTACTCATTTATCTTGTCTTATATATATCATAAAATATATATAACTATGGAGAGGTGGCATACTTATTAATACAAAAGTTATTGAGCCTATGTATTGTTTCTAAATATATTATAACCAAAATGCATTCTTATAGCTCCAAAGATCGGTTTCCTTCTACATGCACAATTATACTTCATTCCGCGGACATTCTTCAACTCTCGGCTTACTTGGCAAAATATCTCGCATTCAATCATCTACAAGATGGGAGGAAAATGGAGTGAGTACAAAGTACTCAGTGAGTTACATGATATTTTCATTCACCTTTTGTTTAAGAAATTCCTTTTCATTACAAGTTCAAGAAAATCATATATTTGTACAAAGCTTTTGAATGTACAAGTGGGCCCCATCATTAGTTAAACTACTACATGTGGTGCGTACAAGATTTATATCAATTCATTTAAGTAGATTCACAATCAAATCCACCTCTACTGAAATTTCCACATAGATCACAGCGAAACCACAAAGACAAGCCACCTTACTATTTATTACCCACCTTGGTATCATTATGTGGCTCTTAGCACGGGAAATTACCACATAGCATACCACATAACAAAGTAAGACGAGTAGAGCATTAACTAGTAATTCAAATGTAATAAATCAATTTCTTTATATAATAACGATACATCAAAATCCATATTTATTTCATGAAAACTTTATGAATAAAAGAAAAGAAATCAAAGTATTAATTATTCATATCTTTAACTTGATTTTTCCAAAGGTTCTTTGAATTGTCCTAAATCAAAAGTGTTTCCAAACGACGCCTTCCGATCTGTTATGTTTGAACTCGGATTTTCACTTATATCTTTGATTAGATATTTGGTAAGAGACAAGGATATTATATGGATGGAAAGTGGAGTACTGGGAGAAGACTTTGGTGAATTCTTTCATCATTTCGCCGTTTTATAACTTATTAGATTTAAATACTTGTAATTAGGCCTTGAATTCCATTAGTTAACAAAGTAACAAATGGCAAAACTAGTTACCATATATTTAGGGGATGACTTGGCTAAATTGTGGTTGTTCATTTATTGCTCAAGAAATCGCTTGTGGTTTATATTGTCTTGTAAATAAGTCACTATACTTTAAATTATGTTACTCGAGGTCCTTTTGTTATCCAAGTTGTTAAAATAAGTCTAAATCTTAAAATTTTAACTTAACTCAATAGCAACTTGTTTATAAAATTTATCTGATTATTATCAACATATTCAAAACTTATTGATCTAAAATTAAAATTTCTGGGATGTTACAACCAATCCTTCACTAACTCAATTTCAAATGTACGTACATGACATCGTCAATGCGCAGAGTTTGAACATTTAGCTCTGATATCAGGAAAAAAAATCAAAATTTCCCCTAGAATCTCTCAAGAATTTAATTAGCCATATTTATTGCATGAGTCCCTCAACTTTGATAAGTTATTTTGAGTCAATCCCTAACAAACAAGAGGTGACAAACTGTGAAAATATTTATAAAAAAATCATAACAATTTTCCGTTATAATCATATACATCATTAATAAGAGGTTGTACCATGTGAAAGTGCTATGAGTATCATGTTTATAAGTTTATAGCATGTGAAATTTTCTATTTAGCAACTAAATATAATTGAAATTTATTATAATTATTAGTTATAGACGAATACATGTCGCTCGTTGCTTAACTGTTACTTATCCTCTTTATAACCAATTTTAAAAGATTTCAATTACAGTCAGTTGCCAAGCGGAGCTGAAAGTGCTTTCCAATTTAAAGTGCCATAGTCAATCTATTAACAACTCAGTTTGAATTGTCTTCTCTTTTCAAGACTTGGATTGACACCATCACCTAAATCACACAATGCACTTGCAGCTTTTCTTTGTAAAATTGGTTGTATCCTTCTATTCTCTTTTAGTCAAAAATAAACATATATCACAATCTATAGTCACAATAAATTTATGCAAAAATTTCAATAAATAATTCTTAATTTCACTCAAATTAAAATATGTTATAGTCACTAAATTGCACGATGAACTGAATAAATATATTTTCACAAGGGTATGTTAATATATATACCTCTATGTTCATGTGAAAACATATTAAAAATTTTGGTTCAAAGATTATATATCAAATTATGTACTCTCCATCCCAAAAAGATAGTCTACTATTTCATTTTCGTCTGTACTAAAAAGATAGTCCACTTATTATATTGAGCATATTTTTAATGTTTCATTTCCATATGTGCCACTAATTAATTATTATTCAACTACCTATACTATTTCAAACAATTAATGAGACATAAGGACATATGTAGAAAAATAAGGTAAAATTTAATATTTCAATTATATTAACTATCATTTCTTAATCTATGTGAAAATAACTACTTGACTATCTTCATGTGATGGAGATGGTATAACTTTTCTTGGAAAAAGACAAGCATCAAATGAAAAAATATAGCTTTTTCCTGACATTGATTCTTCTTTAATGTAGCAATGGATCTAATGGTAGATTAATTAAATAATTAATCCCATTGGAAATATTAATTAAGTGGTGAAGGTATTGGTTACAAATTAAAAATTTGCATGCCTATGATTTGATTCGGACGTCAAAGGTGGTTGATAAAAATTAATTAATATAATGATATTTCACATTATACCATGTCCGGAGTGTCATGCATGAAGCCAAAATTCAATTATTGTGCGTGTTTAGCTTAAGAAAGCAAAAGATCACCAAACTTTAATTCATCTACATAAGGCTTGAAAGTGATTGGAATAACTTAGGATCCAAGATGATAAACATGCAAGGTAAGTATCACGCAAGTAAAATTGAGTTATGTTAAATATGTATATATATCGCAATAGAATTTCAGTACTTTAGGAGTACTGAACTCGATACTCTGTACAAATGAGATATTGATGACATGTGGATACATTGGCCCAACTTCTTGTTTAAATTGGGGCCATGCATTTGTCTTGTTTTCATTTTTTTGGAGAATTGAGTTTTCATTACTCTTGGAAAGTTGGAATCTTTTCCATATATATCGATATTTAAGTTAAACCGATTAGAGAGGCTCATATATTTATCTTTTATCGCATAAAACATGAGATATGAATCACATCACAGAAGTTTTGGACCGTGTTGGGGGAGTTCATGTTTTGAAATTTCAATTTAAAACACGAGTGACATAGACAATTGAGAATGGTCATCGAAAGTGTACAGTTAAACTATCCATAACAATATTTTTAACCACTCATAAGGTGACACGCAGGCTACTATTATTGCTTCGGGTTTGTATAATATGGAGTTGTTGTTCCAAAATTGGAACCCTATATTAGTTCACCTTGGATCCACTACATTAAATTCGTGATGGGAAAGCTCAAAATTTTCAATTAATAACTTTACAATATAAACGTGTAAACATGCCAAGACTCCTGTTGTCTGATGGCATTCTAATTAGATTCTTAAACTTTTAGTTAAAGGTTCAATTCTCTGCCCCTACAATCCCGTTTGTAATAACAAAAGAAAAAAAAACTTTACAATATAAATGTGTCAACCAAAAAAAAAAAAAAACTTTACAATATAAATTAACTGTACTTCCATTCCATGAATACATGAATATTTTTAACACACTCACCTTCCAATAATGGGTACCCCAACTACTGAACCCACGTTTAGCCCACACATATGCTGTGACCGACAACCATTAAGGGTGCGTTTGGCAATTAATTATAATTTAAAACTGTATCTCAAATTTTGTCCACTTAAACAGGGTTATAAAGAAAATAGAAGTTTCTAATTCAATTGAAAAGCTTGAGTTTGTTATTTACTTTTAAGGTGAACAGCGTTAGTAGATGGCATAGTTACAAGTTCAGTTTTTCTATGGTAATAGACACTATTTATAGAGTCTAAATTGTGATGTGACAAGTGTTCATTGGACACAATGTCAGGAAATTGGGTCATCATCTTTCAATGTGTCTAATAAATACTTGTCACATCACAGTTTAGACTCTATAAATAGTATCCAATTGACACCATAGAAAAATCTATTATAAGTCATCTCTCTATGTCCTATGACGATAGCTTTGTTTCTATTTCACACAAATTAAGAAACTTTAACCATGTATTTGGGAAAGAAATTTTTGTACATTTTTCCTTGTAAGTACCCCATTTGTATTAACCGCCTTTTTATAATAGTATAACAATATTCATTAAATAAAGATATATTACAAGAAAAATGAAATGATAGGAAGAAGAATAATAATAGTAATAATGAATCGATAAAGTAAGTGAGTTATAATTTGGAATTGAAAACAGAAAAATAAGATTACATATGAAAATTAACATATGACCTCTCTACTATCACGTCTAGGACTGGGCATCCGATCCAGTAATCCGACGAACCCGACCCTACCGGCCCGAAACGGGTCAGATCGGGTCGGGTTATTGTAGTAATCGGGGTCGGCCGCGGGTTGGGGGTAGAGGGGACCCGACCGGGTCGAGTCGGGTTTCGAGTTGACTCGGTCCAACCCGGGTCAACCCGCTTAACCCGACTCGGTCAACCCGGTTATTATTATTTTTTTTTTACCAAATTTTTTTTTTCGTTTTAAGATCACAACGTTTTCATTCTTTATTATTAGTTTGTTTTTCCTTTTACAATTTCACTCAAAACACTCAAAAACTCTCTCTCAACTGAAGTTCGTTGTTTAGTTTTATTAAACTTGAATCACATTGAAACGTGCCCAAAAAAATAACAAAACTCGATTTTTAATTTTTTTGGGCTTGAATCACATTGAAATATGCCAAAAAAATAAATTGGTGAAATTCTGGGCTGAAATTCAAGTTGGGCCGGTATTGGGCCGGCCCAACCCGAGACCCGAGTTGACTCGGGTTATGAAACCGAGTCGAGTCGGCTCGGTTCCAAAATCGCCAACCCAACTCAGTGTCGAGACCAAACCCGACCCGATCCGTCCGACGCCCACCCCTAATCACGTCCCTTCTCATTCTGCCATCCACTTGGAAACTTTTTGGTAATTTTATTGTTTTCAATAAAATAAAACAATTAAAATGAAATAATTAGTAAATCGATAGTATTTTGTGACCCGTGACCCGATTATTTTTCATATGCGAAAGTTAGTAATTCAATAAGTCGATAATTGTTAAAGTCACAACCAATTGATAACCGAAAACAGAGAAGGACCAAGAGCAATACTTAAAAACTGTCTTGAAATAATATATTTATCGAAGTTGCTTGAAAAACCCATCCAAGTTCACCCTTATTACCTTTGGTAAGTTGGAGATTTTTATGATTGGCATATATTGTTTCCAAGATGAAAATCAGTTGAATAGTTGATCACTCTTTCCATCATATTATTACTTATGAGCAATCAATTTGTGATTCTTGATTCCATTTGTGATCCAATTTTTACAGTATATATACAGGAGTTCTTCTATGGAACCACGTGCATGGTTCCATATGAAACCAGGTGCATGCTTTCTTATGAGGTGTTAGGTGATGTGTAAACACCTCATTGGGTGTCTGGCTCCATAAAGAACCAGACATTTGGTTTCTTAGAATTTTCGATATATACAGGGCAAGCCTTCTCCTGATTCCATTAATCTGCCCTTTGTTTACAGTAAGTTTTCTTGCTGAAAAACATGTGTTTTTTCCTTTGTTGTGGGTGGTTGAACGGGGAAGGGTGAAAGGCGATACGAGTTTTTATTGGTTTTTGGTTTTGATTGCTCTATCAGGTTAAGTTTTCTTGCTGAAAAACATGTGTTTTTTCCTGTGTTGTGGGTGGTTGAACGGGGAAGGGTGAAAGGCGATACGA
>CAVNYN010255006.1:0-16992 GCA_963692815.1 Nyctanthes arbor-tristis | reverse complement strand
ACTATGCATTAAGCAAATATCTTTATCAATCTTGGAGTCCTTTGAAGAAGTGTTAATGTCCATGTTCTTCAAAAAGGAAAAACTTATAATAAGTACTGTAAAACATCTAAGTTGATATTCATTAAGATAATATGTCTAATACAAAATAAGGGTACACACTAACGTTAGTAAAACATAAAACGTAAATAGTAATAATTAATAAAACTTTGATGCTAGATAATGTTTTTATTTATTAATCTTCCATCAAAGGTTTTATATCATTATTATTGAAGAGCATTTTTCCATCAACTTGTTTAAAGAAATTTCTGGTATCAAGATGTGTCATTTCTAAAATGTCAAATTTACTTCCACATTCTTTCCATTTCCCTTTTGGGATGCTTGATATAATTTCACAAGATGTTTGGTAGTACAACAGGTACGTGACCAATACCATTTTATACCGTACCTATAGCATATAGAATTCGGTGCCCTTGAGGAAGTAGCAGGATGTGATTTTCCTTTTCCTTCATCATGTGTAGATTTCTTGAACTATGAAGTATTGGAATTATATCTATCACGATGTCAAATATGGTTTCGACCCCGATCCCGACCACGACCACAGCCACGACGTTATCCACGTCTATGTCTACGGTTAATAGATTAGATAGCATTTACTTCTGGAAATACTGTAGAACCAGTTGGACGGGATTCATGATTCTTCATCAATAGCTCATTATTTTGTTCAGCTACTAGCAAGCATGAGATTAATTCAGAATACTTTCTAAATCTTCGTTCTTGGTATTGCTAATATAGGAGCACAATCAATGCATGAAATGTAGAAAATGTTTTATCTAACATTTCCTCATCAGTAATCACTTCTCTACATAATTTCAATTTGGAGCTGATTTTGAACATTTTGAATTATACTCTGCTACAAACTTAAAGTCTTGTAGCCTTAAGTGTAACCATTCATAACAAGATTTAAGCAATATCACGGTCTTTTGGTGGTCATAACACTCTTTTAAACTTCTTCATAGATCTTCAGGATCTGTGCTCTTCCGATCTTTCACTCTTTAATCCTTCGTCTAAATGACGACGAAGGAATATCATGCTTTAGCTTTCTCTTAACTTGTAGTATCATTACTTTCTTGTATTGTTTTGTCATGGTCATAGATTTTAAGTGAATCTCGATGTCTAATATTCGTGAAAGGTAGCTTTTTCCAGTGATGTCAAGAGTCAAGAAATTAATCTTTGTCAAACTTGCCATTTTATAACTATCATGGAAATTAAGAATAACATTAGTAACTTAGATATATCAATAACAATTATTACATGTAAATAAGTGTGTTAACACATACATTCATGGATTTCAAAGATTATGTAACTTAATTCATAATGAATATTAGCATGCGAGAGATGTATATTCAAGTACTAGATTTGAGGATTTTGACTACATTGAGTGTATATTGTAATACAGTTGGATTTCATGAATTATCAATATTCATACAATCATTGAATCTAATCGTTCATTACATTTTTAAACTTATGTATGAGTTTAAAGTGTAAATGAGAAGTATGAGAAACTATTATGACATATAGAATAAGCAAAAGTGATAAGAATTATATCATGCAATACTAAACTATAATCTGGACAGCAATGGCATAGTTTCTAAGAAAAAATCATATCTCACTCATTTGATGTCCAATTTTCAAACGGTAAAATTCTTATGATACTAGACTTATATATTTATTATGTAAAATTAGTTTCCTATGCAAAAGACTTACTAGTAGGTACATATTTAACATCAAAATTACTGTTGATGCATGATCACTGGCTTAAGGAAATGGGCCATGGTGGGTCCCGGCCCCCCAAATTGGGGAAAAATTTATCCTTGTAAAAAAATATTTATACAAATGGTCTAGCCGTACGCATTACACGGTTCATCCCTCCGGCTCACCCTGCTAATAGTGTCTGACTCTGCTAGTGTATGATGGAGACGAATTTCAACACTATAGTTTTTTTTACCAACTTGTCAAATATAAGTGCTTTCTTATATGAAACAAATACTTCAGCAAACATAAAATTAGACAACGCTAATATAAACATAAATAGTCATATATAAAGTCATTTTAGTCTTTTTTCAAGAACATCAACTACTACATATATGAGCTTTGGAATTTTCCCTTTTTGCTCTTTAAGAACAATATGGTTTATTAGCATATGATATTCTTCAAAAATAATAACATATTCTTATGTACTTCAGGGAGCAACATAATGTGTTGTTAGGAATCATAAACCGTCGATAAGACGGCACATAGCCACAATTTATATCCCTTCAAGGGCTCCATGTAAACAATAAATTCAATAATTTAGGAACGATATAACATATAAATCAAGCCATTAATAAGCGGTATAACGTATATAAATAGTATATGTATAAATATAATGAGAACCGACTATTATAGACGGTAGAAAACGGTTGAGAGAGTATATCTCAAATATGAGGATATAATAATTTATTTGGATCTTCACTAACTTTGACTATAACACCGTGTTTAATGGGTTAGAATCTCGTGCTTATAATAGTTATAAAACTAAAAAATAAATAAATAAAGGCAATATTGAAGAATATGGAGAAGGACAAGAGAAGAGACTATAGAGATGAAATTTCTACTATTGATTTGATGATCAAAATGAAACATACAATCCCCTATTTCTAGATGTATAGAAAGGTAAAATGATAATTATAAATTATAACTGTATAATTAAAATATCTAATCTTGATATCAACTTGCAAATTGTAAATGTATCTAACTAATAATCAACTTGCTTGGTTCCCCACTTGCATTGCATGTCTAGGAAGCCACTTGAATGGATAAATCACATACACTCTCATTTACTTGTGTAGATTATAATTTCTATCAAATAACCATCCGCATATAATCAACTCGTTTGCAATAAGTTGATGAATTCATTAAAAAAAATGGAATACTGAGAGTTGTACCGTGAGAGAGGTAAAGGCTTCATAGGGGCATTTTTTACCACGTACGCCTTACACGCGATACATAGGGAATTTCGGTGAAGATAACTCACGTTTTGTAGAATTTTTATGTTGCTTTTGATTTTTGTGGAAATCGCCATTTCCAAAATCATCAATTGAAATCAAACGTCCCTTTTCTTGGTAGGGAACCTAGAAGGAGTTCTGTCCCTCAAGACCAGTATAGAAAATTGTAGATGCATGTATCATTGAAATGAACTCCTTGAATTTCTCAAAATAGTTAATGACAGACAACCAAGAAAGAAAGCACTCCTCGTATTTTACCCAAATACACAGTTATAAGAAGAGTCGCCATATCAATGGACAATGCACACACTTCACCGTTCTTCAACCCGCAGATAACCATGAACTCAAACAGCAACTACCACTATGAAGATGATCCTTTCTACTTGGAAATCAAGATGCAGATTTTGCAATTATTATCAGAAGATGAATCATCTGAAGCGCCCACAACTCCTCAACTAGCAAATGTTAGCAGCAGCAGAACGCGGGGGAACGAGAGAATCGAGAGCAGAAATTACTACATTTGGACAGTGGCAGAACAATCTGAACCAAGATTCATATATCATCCATCCAGTTTGAGTGGAACTTGGGAGTTCATATCGTACCCTGTGTTTTTAAAGTCTAAATTTGAGTGAAGTTTTGCTGTTTAATCATATTTTTCGTGTCCGATACCACCTCATGACACAATGAGAATAGGATTTTGATCATATAAATGCCTTGGTACAAAACATCTATTGTTAGTGGTCAACATGAAATGAAATGAAATGAAATCCATTAATACCAAAAGGGTGCATTTCCTAGTTAAAGCTAAGAGCATATACTTTCATTAACGTGCAAGGAAATGACTAGTGAAAAAAAATCAAAGTCCAGGAATCATCACCTTGCAAAGGTTCTGAAAGATTAATGTAATAGCGTCAAAAGAAACACGGTCAATCCTTAGGCCGTGCCAACCATAAAGAACTAAGAGCCTGAAGCCTTGATTTGTAAGCGTTGATGGCAAGAAGAGCACGAGCAGCTTGTCGGGTTGTCAAGATTCGATGCATTTGTTGCAAAGTTTGCTGTCTCAGAAGGTCAGCCTATCAAGAATAAATGCACAGGCTGAATTTCCAATATAAGCATCAAAGAGGGATGGGGAACAGGCCACGGATTAGTTGTCTTTTATATTTATAAACCCCCCGAAAATGGCCTTCTTTGATTCCCAATTTCTAGTCAATACCTGATGAAGGAAATTCTCGAGTGTGGCAAGCTTGCCCATGGCAATAGCCATTTGCCCCATGTAGTCCGCCACATTCCCAGAACCACTAGGACCAGGTGAATTAGACGAAAGTGTCTCAACAAGTGACTGTTGTAGGGCTTCCATTCCTTGAGACAAGGCATCCTCAGCTTGTTGAGAAGATTGCTGTAAATTACAGAGTCCCATCAACTGTTGCTCAGTTAAAGGTTCAACCTGGTTTCCGAGCATCTGAAATTGACAAAAGAATCGGAGGATTATTTAAGAAAAGTAACGAAACATGAGAGTAATTTACTTAGATAAGTGAAAACAATTGAAAAACCTTGAGTAGATCAGAAGAACGAAATCCGCCCAACCACATGAAACACCTTTCAGCAGGAGTTTTCCACATGCCAGATAGCATATGAAATATATTTGCCTTTGCGCCTATGCTCTTTAGCCTGAATATTTCATCATAGTGAGACATCACACCATCAACAAGAACACGCAATTCAGTATCACCCACGTGAGCATTCACAGCAGATCTCAGGTCATTGATCAGTCGTTGATGCTCATCTAGCCAGCGTGCATAATCTACATCAAATGCTAAAGCCCCTGCATCACCATCACCAAAAGCATGGGTAATCACAACCAACTTTAGCTTTGTCCCAATAGAACACTGGACATTTATGGATGGATATGTTCGTCGACTAACCGTTTCCACTCACAGAATGATTCTGATCTAACGACAACCCAGATGCAATAAAGATTCCCTGCATCCCAGTAAAAGAGTAAAGTAATGACTTGCCATCCAGATGACTTTATTATGATTCAATAAAAATTACTTCAAAAATCGAGATGCTACTGATATTTTCTTCCTTTGTTGTCTAAGGCAATATGATCAAAGCTTTGATGTCAAGTGCATGCTTAGTTGATAAAGAAATCACCTGATGACGTGCTCGTTTAAGATCTTTCTCTAATTCTGAAAGTCTTACACGACTGTTCTCAAGTTGTTGAACATATGCCTATTCAAAACAGAAAAATACTCAATAACCCAAGCAGATCCCAAGTATAATTAACCATGTGGTTACTGCAAATAAAACAATCAGAAAAGAAGAGCAATTAAGTGGCTACCGTGCAAAAATGCATAATTTAGTTGGACTAGAAGCAAAACAAAACTGAAAATCCCAATAGATTTGGTGACACATATATATAGAAGCAGAGAACTGAAATTGGAGCAAATTTTAATCTAAAGCTATAGCCCCATTTTCCTTGTAACAAGCTGTCAATGAAGACTTTTGAATGAGATTCCAAAAGATGCACTGTTACTTTTTTTCTCAACCGGCTCTTTCTTGCAGCTTCTCGATTCTGAGCCAGTCGACGCAATGCCTGCAATGAGGTAACAGAAGCAAATGAAAATCCTTCCACATAACTGTTTAAATCCAGTAGAAGATAACGGCAGAGTGACGACCTTTTGATCCCCAGCCTTTCCCTTGAAAGGGTCCATCGAATCCACAATTACTAACTTTCCATTCTCAACTCCATTAAACTAAAAACCAGCAAGCAAAACCGCATTAGGATTTTCAGAATTACGACGACGAGATTTCCATTTCATAAAACGGTCGACTTGCGACATTGTTCTAATGCACATAAATTATCATTAATGCAGAGATGAATTCAAAATATTCAAGTTGTTGCAGATCAAATTTTCAAGAGCAATGAAGTCAAGCCATCCAACTTGGGGCC
Organism: Nyctanthes arbor-tristis; assembly: GCA_963692815.1. NCBI lineage: Eukaryota > Viridiplantae > Streptophyta > Magnoliopsida > Lamiales > Oleaceae > Nyctanthes > Nyctanthes arbor-tristis. The sequence continues at coordinate 10,995 of CAVNYN010255006.1, read as the reverse complement.
ACAGTGGAATAAAAAAGCAAATTAGAACCCCAATAGGAACAGATATTCATGGTATGGAAACCAGACAAAATTAGTGCAAAAAAAAGGTGAAAACAAGGAAAATAAAAAATAAAAAAAGACCTGGTTTTTGTCATCAGTATCTGTAGAAGTGTCAGTCTGCTGGCTGTGATCTGCTACGACCCCAGAATCAACCCAGTTATCAAAATGCCCGTTTCCCAAAGCCCCACCACCACCTCCTCCTCCACCACCACCGCCATTAACCCCCGCCATTGCACCCTTCTGTAAGATAAAGTGCCCTGCATCCACCCCTGCTCCTGAAGAACCAATGTTTACAGAACCAATGCTCTAGAAAAACATCAGCAAATACCAAATTAGTTGTACTTGAACATTGGTCTGACGACATGTAAAGAGGAAACAACCATAAATAATTTACATTGTTGAGTCCACCAAACTGCAAGCTATTAAACACAACAGAAACATTGCTTGCCTTCATGTCATTGTACGTTGAACCTAACATGAAATTACAAATAAATGCACTTATTTAAAGTTTCAAGTACTTGAACATAAATAGACTACTCTGTGTGTGTGTGAGTGAGAGCGAGAGACAGAGAGAGAGAGAGAGAGAGAATACTTCTGCTTAAATCAATAGCATCCTCATGAGGAAATCCGGTTCCAGCTGACTGTTCAAGCTCTCCAAGATCCGTAAACCGAGTTCCATGTCTACCACCTTCATCACTTCTACATATACAGGTATAAATGAAGAAAAAAGAAAACACACAGATAAATGAAAAAGATCCCCTTTTTCACAAAAATACAAACATGCATTTTTAAACAGAGTAACAAAAGACGAAGAAGCAAGAATCTTGAGTACCTCAAATAAAAGGGTGAGTGGCAATACATATCAGAGATCGTAAGGGAAATAGCCCCTGGAATTGCTCACATTTTAACTCTAACACTGTGTTTGATTCCTTGCAGAAAGTAAAAAAGCGTAGAAGAGAGAAACAGAAGTTAAAGCAGAAAGGAAGAAGAAGAAGAAATCAAGAAAACTCTAAAAAACAAAGCACTTTGGACTTTGGTTAGAGGGGAAAATCTTCCGGAACAGAAGATAGCGTATCAAAGTGTGGTTGCTTTTAGGCATTAAAAACGTCAGTTCAATACCATCCTTTTCATTATTGCTTTCTGACCCTTTGCGCATTTTTTATTGTTCTCCCAAAACGTGAGACCCTTCACAACTTCCCTCCGGAGCGCTAATACACGTGCCGCCATAATAGTCCAAAAATATGATGCTTGAGGCCGGTCGTGTCATGCACCAGCCAAAAATTTTGTCAGTGATTTCATGCAAATCGAGATATTCACAGCCAAAATGAACTGCTCGCGGAGAAAATATTCGGTATTTTAAAAAAAGCATCTTAATATGTGGGAAAAAAACTCAAACGAAAAAAATTAAGGGAAAAATTCTATTTTTAAATAATTTGTAGAGAAAAAGTGAGAGGAAAATATAAATTAGTTACGTGATAATATTTTATTGAATTAGAAGGAGAGTGAGAGTAAAATAAGAGTATTTTTTTAAATTAGAAGGGGAGTAAAAGTAGGAAAAAAGAGTATTTCAATTTGTGTTCACAAGTACTACTACTTCGGACATTCCTTTACCAACGCTAACCTTGTGCCAAGTATTTATTTGATGGGTAATTGATGCAAAATGTTCCTACATTTGCTCTTCCGATCTTGTACAAATCGTCCCTATTTTTCAATTTTTGACAATTTCATTCCTATCTTTGCATTTTATAGTGCAAATCATCCCTGCCGTCAATTGGCCGTTACTATTTCCGTTTTTCGTCTTTTTTTGTAATATTATATATATACACACTTATATTTTATAAAAGCCTAAATTAATACATTAATTATTACTTTTTATATTATCAAGAAATTAATGCATCCAAATCTAAATATGCCAATAAAATGTTAGAAAACATTAAAGAAGAGGAGTGTGTTTTATTTTATTATGTTGTTTTACAGGGTTCAAAATTGATTACTAAATAAACGTATAATTAAAAAAGTATAACGAGCAAAATAATTAACAATATTGCCGCATAAATAAAACAAAATATAATTTAATTCTCTGATAATTTTCTTGAATATCATATACACACACACATATATACTCTTCAACAGACAGAACTATCAGAAGAAGTAAAGAGAATATATGTGTGTGCGTTTTTATATAATATTCAAGAAAATTATAAGAGAATCAAATTATATTTTATTTTATTGATGCGATAATATTGTTAATTATTTTACTCGTTATACTTTTTTAACTACACGTCTATTTAATAATCAGTTCTGAACCCTGTAAAACAACATAATAAAATAAAACACACTTCTCTTCTTTAATCTTTTCTAGTATTTTATTGGCGTATTTAATTGATAATATAAAAAATAATAATTAATATATTAATTTAGCCTTTTATAAAATATAAGAATGTGTGTGTATATATATAATATTACAAAAAAGGACGAAAAACGGAAACAGTAATGGCCAATTGACCGCAGGGATGATTTGCACCAAAAAATGCAAAAGTAAAGATGAAATTGTCAAAAAATGAAAGGTAAAGACGATTTGCGCAAAAAAATGAAAAGGTAGGGACGTTTTTAGCCAATTACCCTTATTTGATTATTTCCACTATTAGGTGGAACAAAATAAAACACGATTATGATTTCAAAATATGCATTATAAGGTATTGTCTGAAGAAACGTGTACATAATCGAACCGAGCTTGTTTGAAGCTCTTTATTTTTTGAATTTGTAAAGGAATTTTATAATGAGTAGTGGAGATTTTAATTGAAATTTGAAATGTGTGGTGATTGTTGAGTAGTTGTTAAATCAACAGTTAAATCATAATAGGTGAATTTATAAAGAGAAAAAATAAAGAAGTTCAAACAATCTAAAAGTGTTACGCGTTAAAAAATCATGTCAGTTCAACATCAAGTCATTGAAATAAGGCGCATAAATTTCTAAAAAAAGCTAACGTTCTTTTCTTTTTTTTCCCTTTAGAAATTAGAATACAAATTTTGCATGCCAAAAAACCTATCACACACACCATATTGAAATTTGAATTGAAGTTTGAAGAGTATCCCTATCTAGACGAGATTATGAGTTTGAATCTACAACTCTCTCTAAAATTTCCCAAATTGTATAAAATATATATATATATATTCTCAATCCTCATGAGGGATATAAATTATTAAACATTAAAATTCTACACCTGCATTAATGAAAAACATACATATTAATTAGAGAATCAAGTCCACAACCCATTGGAATTTTTTGTTGTACTTTAGACTCAATAATTAGAAATATCAAATATTTCTACCTCATTTTAGGTGACAAGCCGGGGTCACCCGATTGAATGTCGTACTTTTTGTCATTTTTGGTCCGTAGAGGTAGGATGAATAGCAAGTTAGCTAGATTAGGGAAATTTTATTTTCTTTTTTAATTTTATTACATTTACTTTTTAAAAAAAAATGTTTTTATTTAAAAAATAAAGATAAAAATATCATAAATCACACTATGAGCGAACTTATAAAATGTTAGACACCTATGACATTAAAAAAAGTTGAAGATTTAGCTTACATGAAGTGCAAATGTATGGACCATTTGTGAAATTAACCTTTTTCAATGTAGAAGACATAATATACTAAAAATAAACCAAGTATATTGTATTTGTCAAACGATGCTAACACAAAGCTATGATGTGTATGAAATAGATTTTTTTAGAATCAATTCTTTTCGATTTCTATGTCAATTTATTTTCAATTACACATTCTTTAAAAATATTTTTCACAATTCCCCATACTACTCTTTAACTGCGCATTCTCTTAAAAAATCAATTTTCACAAAATTAACTCTAAAAAGATCTACTACTTCTTAGCGTAAGTTTTCAAAGAAACTTCGACAATTCAAATAAACTTCAGTAGGATTTCGACTAGAACTAGAATGTCTTCCAAATTCTATTTGTATCGTTTAGAGAGTTCTACTGAAAAAAATATATATTTAGTTTTTTCAAAAATCAGCAGGAATTGAAATAATGGTAAAAATTGTTTCTAAAAGAAATTTTCATCCCCAAACAATACTTCAAAAAAAAGAGGTGGTTGGCAAATAGGAGAGTTAATTACCCGAAATGTCACTGTATTTTCAAAAAGTTATCTCAAATATCACTGTACTTTAAAACTTATCTGAAATTTCACTATATTTTCAAAACGTTATCTCAAATCTCATTGTACTTTAAAACTCACCTGATATGCTACTGAACTTGTGAAAGTGTTATCTCATTGGCTACCTCCATTAAAAATGTAACGGATTTATTGACATGGCTAGCGGAATTTACCACATGACATCTGTACCATTATTTTTTAACTTAATATTTACAGAGTGACAAATGAGATAATATATTTACGAGTTCAATGACATACGAAGAAAGTTTTATAAAGTACAATGGCACTAAAACTTTATAAAATTTTATAAAGCTTTCATCATACACCACTAAACTTGTAAAAATATTATCTTATTTGCCACTCAGCCAACACCTGGTTAAAAAAATAACGGTCAAGATATCACATGGTAAATTCTATTATCTATGTCATCAAATCAAGTACATTTTTTAACCGAGGTGACAAACAGGATAATATTTTCACAAGTTTAGTGGTATATCAAATGAATTTTAAAGTATAATAGTATTTGAGATAATTTTTTAAAAATATATTGACATTTCATATATGTTTTAAAATATAAAAGCTAATGAGATAATTTTTTAAAATTACAGTTACATTTGAGTAATTAACTCGTAGGACAAGGCGGAAATTTTTGGATTCCTGTAGCAAAGTGCGAAGGTCGGAGTGTTTTGCATATTTGCATAGGGAAAGGTGAGTATTTTCAGGGCGATAAAGATGATGGGATCGGGGATTGAAAAGTAGGAGGAATATTTAATTTGTTAGGTCAAGATTCAATAGGCCTAGCTTCAGAGTAACCCACCTGCAATCACTCTGCCACTGCAATTTCTGCCCTTGGATGCTTGGTGATGTGTACGATTCAGCCGCTCCAACTGTGAGCCTCAGAGGACCCCCCTACATTTGACGTTGGCCATCCTACTGCTGCCACGTGCCACCGCAACGGCTCTTATCTTTAACATGGTCACACGTTATTTTTGTCACGGACACCCTATTTTGACCAATACTGATTTGGGTTAATTTCTTAAATCGTCCCTAGTCTTTGAGTTAAAAATCAATTTTCTCTTCAACTTTTATTTTCACACTTCACCACTCCCAACATTTAATAAATATACATAAATCATCCTTTTTCGACTATTCTAAAAAAATTTCAATAAAATGATGATTATACCTCTTAAACTTTTTAAATTTTTTTAAAAAAATTTAAAAATAATTAAAAAATTAAAATTAAAAAAAACAAAAAAAAAAAAAGAAAACTCAACTCCCCCTCCCAAGATTGCCCGCCGAAAGTAGAAGCATTTCGGCGGCCAAATGGGAGGTGAATCCCCTCCTCCCCCTCATTTGTTGCCAGAAATTGCAACAAATCGAGGAGATTCCCCCCACCCCTTTTTTAGCTATAGAAACGGCAGCCAAAGTGCTGCCAGAAATGGTAGCGGCCTATCTGCTGCAAATGGTGGGGGAGAGGGGATGGGGAATTCACCTCCTCCTTTTGGCTACCGGAAACGACAACAAATAGTGCCATTTTCGACAGTCATAGTACTATCAAAAATGACAGTGCAGCCAAGGCTACTGTTCCTGTAGCTAAAAGGGGGTGGGGGTGAATCCCCCCATTTATTGCAATTTCTGGCAGCAAATGAGGGGGGATGGGGGATTCACCCCCTTTTTTACTGCGAGACGAAACTGATTTTTAACTAAAAGATTGGGGACAATTTGTGAATTTAACCCTACTAATTTTGTATGTAGGTAGCTCATAATAAATCAAAAATTGCTCCTTCTACTTAGCTAGAGTTTTGAGCATATCTTCACACTCCAGAACATGACTCTCCTGTGTTTAATACGGAAAGTGCCATAAGAGTACCATCTAACTCATGGCCAGACATTTTTTAACCCTAATAATTTTTTCATCAACCCTTTACACAAACAACGTAAAACATATATTCTCTCCGTACTATTTATATATGTTGCACCTGAGCAGACTTGAGTGTTCAACTCGTTCTGGAGTGGACATGCCTTGTCAGCTAGTTAAAAAGACAATGTCAAAGAAAGCAAAGGTCCAATAGGCCGAGCCGAGTTGGAATACTATTGTCACTGTTCAGATCATCCGTGAACACGCTAGTGTGTTTATCCTGGTTTTCGCCTTGCCGGTATTGGAAAATGGCTCACCTAGTTTGGCTGTCTACTCACTATTAGAGGGGATGGGTTCTTGTCACGGTAATAAACAAGTGTCACCCAATTACCACGCCAAATGTTTACATCAACCGCGTGTAATAACGTTAATCTCATTATGTAATCATTATTTTCCCATTGACCCATGTATTATAATATTTTATAAAAAGCCCCAAGAAGCCTCATTCAAGGGACTAATGGAAAATTAGTATAAGCGACCTCCCTCGTAGAAAAAATTCATATACGTCAAGATACTCTATTAGGGCAATTCATGTATAGACCATGTATTCTAAATTAGAGCCGAACTGGCTTGTTTCAAAAAACCGTCTCAACCCAAGTCAACTCAAGTTGACTCAGGTTGAGTTGGGTTTGCGGTTTGGGTTGGCTCTATACTAACCCAAAACTACTAACAGGACCAAAAAGGCCCATTATGCATGAAAAACAGCCTATTTAAAGAATAAACTTTAAACTTGTTAGAGGGCCCATTTGAGTGGTTGATTTAGGTGACATGTTTGAAAAATTAAGCCCAATCTGCACAGTTTTTTTGCAAAATTAAGCACAATTAATTTTTGCTAAGGCAATTTACGATTCCTGCTTCATGATGAATCTCATAAATTATAATAAAATGATAATAACTTACTTTCTACATCATTTATCTACATCATTTTCTTGAATAAGAATATAATAGGCCCGAGGCCAAAGATGGGGAAATCGGTCATATAACTTCAACGTCGAAGACTCAAAAAAGAGAGACAGCAACAGCGACGGCCGAAGGGTCTTCCGATGAGGTCAGCAGCGGCTCAAATTTCAAAGAGCTAAATGGTAATCTACAACACGGGCAGCGGCGACTCCTAGCGAGGTGACAGGTGGTGATTGATAGTCAGGTTTTTTGGATTATGAAGATAGAGAATGAAGCGTGAGAAACTAAGAATGAGAGGCTTATTTGGAATTTAAAGATCTGCAAGTGGAAAAACGAAAATGTGTTTTACTTTTGTTTGGATTTTCACGTGTTGCAACTTTCACAATTAAAAAAAAAAAAAAGAAAAAAAGAATTAATGCAAATACATCGAACCCGAAAACCTGCAAAAAAGTCGTCAGGTTGGAATCGACTGGGCCAACCAGGTTGGTCGGTCTAGGGCTGGGCATCCGATCCGGTAATCCGACGAACCCGACTCTACCGGCCCGAAACGGGTCAAATCGGGTCGGGTTACTGTAGCAATCGGGTCGGCACGGGTTGGGGGTAGAGAGGACCCGACCTGGTCGGTTTGGGTTTCGAGTCGACTCGGTCCAACCCGGGTCAACCCGCTTAACCCGACTCGGTCAACCCGGTTATTTTTTTTATTTTTATTTTTTACCAAATTTTTTTTCGTTTTAAGATCACAACATTTTCATTCTTTATTATTAGTTTGTTTTTCCTTTTACAATTTCACTCAAAACACTCAAAAATTCTCTCTCAACTGAAGTTCTTTGTTTAGTTTTATTAAACTTGAATCACATGGAAACGTGCCTAAAAAAATAACAAAACTCGATTTTTAATTTTTTTGGGCTTAAATCACATTGAACTATGTCAAAAAAATAAATTGGTGAAATTCTAGGCCGAAATTCAAGTTGGGCAGGTATTGGGCCGGCCCAACCCGAGACCGAGTCAACCCGAGTTGACTCGGGTTGAGTCGGGTTATGGAACCGAGTCGAGTCGGCTCGGTTCCAAACTCGCCAACCCGACTCAGTGTTGGGTCGGGTTCGGGTTGAGGCCAAACCCGACCCGACCCGTCCGACGCCCACCCCTAGGTCGGTCGGTCGGTCAGCTTTCAACGGGTTGGTTCACTGAACCCGTTGTCCGATCCGAACCCACTCGGGTTCCTATTTCTGCACTTGATTTTCAACTTGATTTGCAAAAAAGATGACCCAACCCGACCCATCTTGGGTTGGTGGGGTCAGTTTAGCAGGATTTTCGGGTTGTTGCCCAATATTTCATAATACTTCCACAATGTTAGTCGAACTGGACGTCACTTCGTTATCCGATCTGGCATTCACTTCGTCATTATAACATTACATATTTTTATAACCAATGTTGTTGACTAGGATATCAAAGTCTAATTCCAACGTTACAAACATACCCTTAGAATACTAGTTAGATCAGAAAAATAAATAAACTTTAGTTTTTTTTCTTTTTTCCTCTCATTTTTATTTTTAAAATACTTTTTTATTTTAAATCTTTTTTCGATCAATTATATTCATATTGAGACCTTCTTTGCATCTTTTCAAATTTTACAGTGTAAGTAGACAAAAATATCCTTCTAATAAGGGATTAATTTAACACCAAGGATGAATTTTGCTAAGAAAATATGAAAGTATGGGTGAAATTATCAAGAATTCAAAGAATGTCCATAAGTAGGGGGCCTTTTATGTCAATTACCCAAACAGGGTCTAACCTACTATACTATATTGTAAATTCACGAAAAAATATTTCTATACGTAAGATATGTTTAAATGGATTGTCTCACTGTGCAGTACCTTTTCTTCAACCTTTTCTTCAATTAGTATTAATCGGTCTCTTAAAATCCATAGAAAATTTGCGTCCCCTTGCCATTTTTCAAAGGAGCTTTGAATTGGGGGAAAAAAGAGAGAAAAGAGGAAATGTGCTCAAGGCAGAATTATTATTAAGTCAGACAATAGTAAGACTTTATTTAAATGATTTTGGCCAATGAAAGAGACGTATAATTGATAGGCAAAATGGTAAGCACACGATACCGTTCAAGTAATACAGTGGACTAGAGAGTCTAAAGTGTTGATCCTACAGGAAAATTGTGAACCTATTTTACTTAAGATAATTTCGGGCTAATTGATCAAAAAATTAGAAAATTTTTTAGAAGAATTAGTAGCTTTAAACTAAAAGATTAAATTGGAACTCGTTTTACAATACATAATAAGATACAACTCAATTTAATAAGCTAGAAAATATACAAATGATGGCGTTGAGGCTCACAAATCCACATTAGACGGATATTTCAATTATATAATCTCACTCATGACAATTTACCATCACGTACTGATAATCAATTTTACAAATTTAATTAGTCTCTCTCGAGTGAAATCAAATCTACCTAATTAAGTAAACCCGCTATATCTTTGTGCGAGTTTCAACTAAATTGAATGCATTAATAAACAAGAAACCATGTTTGTGATTGCACAAATCATATATGTATATATATATATATATATATCTTTTATGCAATTTGAGTTTTTTATTGAAGTGCTAAATTAATGATTTATGTCACGCCCCCGCTAATATTTAATATTCTTGAATATCTTATATCATTTAATAAATTTGAGAGCGGAAGCTTTTGCAAATAGTGAGGATGAGACGTATAAAACGAACAAATTGTTTTCGCCTTAAATGGTTCAACATTTTATAAGGCTAATTACTTAAACTAACAAGTTATTAAATTTTAAAGAATCATCAAAACTAGGTTTTTCAATAAAAAAGTAACGAACACAACAAGTTATATTAATAGGTATATCTCACTGATTCTCAAAGCAAGCCACATTATTAGAAAACTTTTACTTTGAAAAGTAAGTTTCAAATCATTACAAAGACAAACCATTCATGAGTCTTTCTATGGAGAGTCTTGCCCTCCCTTGAGGGCAAGACTCTCCATAGAATTTTGGAACCATTCATTCCAGCATATATATTGTAAGGCGTAAAAATATATATTTTATACAGAGGTGGACATACTTATTAATACAAAAGATATTAAGTTCATAATTGCATTCAATGATTTCTTGAAAATAAATTATACAAAGAAAAAGTGAATCAAAGGGTTTTGTTACTTACTGAGTACTTCGTACTCACTCCCTTTTTTTCCTACAATTTTTGTAGATAATTAAAGATATGATATTTGAAAAGTAAGGCAAGTCATGAGTTAAAGAATGCTCTCGAATAAGAGTAAAGTTTTGCATGTAGTGGAAACTTATCCTTGAAGCTTTGAGAAACTCCTTTTTCAAGACAAGTTCATGGAATGCACAAGAGGGCCCTATCACTAGTTAAACTACTACCTGTAGCAGCATGGGATTCATATCATTCAATATCATGGCCATGTATATTCAAGTAGATCTACATTTAAATCCTAGTTGTCCCATACCGGAATTTCCACAAAGAGCAATACAAATACAAAGCAAATACCATACTAATCGTCTTCCATCTCAGTATCATTAGATGGCTCTTAGTATGACAACAAAGCAAAGACAAAATGGATAGAGCATCAACTGGTGATTCAAATGCAATAGATCAATATTTCTTTTCAATGCGTCAAAACACATATTTCTCTCATGGACAAAACACATATTTCTCTCATGGACACTTCAATCAAATTCATGCTTATCATATCAAAACTTCATGAATGCAAAAAAAAAAAAAAATCAAAGTACTAGTTACTCACTGAGTACTTCGTACTCACTCCCCTTTTTATACAATTTTGTAGATGATTGAAAGCATGATATTTGAAAATCAAGTCATGAATTGGAGCATGCTCGCGAATAGAAGTGGAGATTGGCATGCAGTAGGGGAAACAAACTTTGGAACTTAAAGATCGGAAGAGCGTCGTGT
>CAVNYN010254977.1:0-11042 GCA_963692815.1 Nyctanthes arbor-tristis | reverse complement strand
GTAATAAATATTAGAAGATATATTATTAGTCTTACTTAGCTAAAACGAATGTGCATAAAGTAGTTTTATCGGTCCGGCTATGGAGAAGCAACATCTCCTCTTACGGAGAGGTTGCACACACATGGCCTCCTGTTATTGGGGGATCAGGGAGTCCCAACAACAGGTGGCCATGTGTGTGCAACCTCTCCGTAAGAGGAGATGTTGCTTCTCCATAGCCGGACCGATAAAACTACTTTATGCACATTCGTTTTAGCTAAGTAAGACTAATAATATATCTTCTAATATTTATTACGGATCCCTCTTTAACATGCAGTTAATATACACGCAAAGAATGGACATGAAGGACAAAAAAATGTAGCTTGGTTTCCACTTTTTGTTCAACTAACAGAGAAAATGCGTCATAGTATGGTTACATGTTCTATGTCATATGTGCTGTAAATGTGTGACCAAGCATTCACTTACATGAAAATAAATGATCTATTGAAATATTTAGATTATTCCTTGTCCTAGTAATATATATGAATAAAAATCTCTTAGAGCATCTCCATTATAAATGTCTAGTCTTGAGGTGATGTGGAGAAGATATATAGACACATAAAATTTACAAATTTCAATATTCTCTCTCTTCTTTTACTTCTTTCTTACCTTCTCTCTTTATTTTCTATATTTTCTTCACAATGTCTATGACACTTTCTACAGTTAGACGTTATCAAAGACATTGTGAAGAAAAAATAGAAAATAAAGATGTGAAAAGGTAAGAAAGTAGTGAAAGAAGAGAGAGAAAATTAAAATTTGTAAATTTATGTGTCTTTATCTCTCTTCCACAGCACTCCAAGACTAGACGTTTGCATTAGAGATACTCTTAGTAATCAACACTTTGAGATAGTGTACTCATATGGTGATAGAGAGCAAAAATGGGGATGAGAAGGGGGAGGAGAAAAAGAATTAGTTTATAAAATGCTTTCCATATCTCCTCCTATAAAAAGCAACTTTTGTGGATATTGCCCTACCAATAAATTCCACAAATATATAAATTGGGCCAGACATATTCAAATGAATCACAAAATGGCCTCAGATTCACCATGAATTTAGGATCCGGTTTAGTTACAGGCTCCATATTGTGAAGCCTGATGTTCACATAATTAAATGTTGTTTCCATGTATTACAGAGTGATTAGTACACAATGAAAAAAAATTATTCACAAAGTTAGTTATCAACTTGAGCATAATAAAGCTCAATTATTGAAATATAATCATAGCTTCAAGAGAACGTAAATTTACCTAAAGTGAAGAATGGAAATTTGGAAAAGAGAAAAGTGTAGACAGGTAAAGTTGCTTCTCAATTTCTCTTTTCAGCTTTTTGTCGCTCCAAACTGAAAACGAAAAGAAAGAGCCCAATGCAAAGATGTTAGAATAACTCTGAAATTCTTTCAACATTAATATACACAATAGACTGCGCCAAATTACTCATCCACCAGAAAAGAATTAGGGATTAAAAATAATGAAGAGAATAAGAGAGAACCGAGGGAAATTACTCTACCCCACAATCCACCACTATTGAACCAATTGAGCCCCAAGGCCAACACGAACTTTTTTCAATCAAATCTCACCGGTATCTCTGTAAAAGCCCACACCCCTATCTCGAGTTTCTTTTCAATTCTCTGCCATAGTTCTCGACAACTGAAAAGAGGTCTTGAATCATTGCAAAACTTTGATCGATTTCCTGTTCTTGGCTAGCGATTTTCCTCTCAATCGTTGATCTCTTTTGTCCCTACTCTCAGTTCTCTGTTCTCTCTTTTGTCCCAAGAGTGCTAATGTGGAAAGTGGGCAGTTCTCAATGGTGGCTAAAAAGTATTCTTGGGACATCTGTGGGAAGTGGGTAGTTTCCAATAAGACTGCTAATTGCCTGGAAAGGAGGAAATAACGGGTAAAAAATGGAACATCATGTAATATTTTAAAAAAAAAGTGGTGGCGGTTAGTGGTGAATAAATTGGCAGGAAAAATATATGCCAAAATCAATTTGAACAAAAAAAAAAAGTGGTTATAAGTTACTCCTTTTATGTATCGAGGGTGTATCAGGCACTTAAGAGACAAAATAGGATAAAAAGAAAAGATAATTAAAAAAATCAAATTAAAGAAAAGATTTAAAAATGGAAGTGGGCAAGTTAGTCCTCTTAACATGCATATAGTTAGCATTTTTGAGAGAAAACGCGAAAAAAAAAAGAAAAATAATTAAAAAAATCAGACACCTGTGATATCACCCACCGGAAATATACAATGGAAATTTGAGTAAGTCGTTACACATTGAAGATTTGGGTTCTATTTTGAATTTTTTTAAAATGGGAAAAAGCCACCGCTTGTAAAATAACCACCGGAAATCACCCACCAGGTATTAAAAGATTATGCCAACTATTTTTTGGAGCAAACTAACCATGTTATATATGAGTTAAAAAATTCAAAATTTACCAAAGGCAGTTACACTCTATGTGTTTTGAAGAAAACAAAGAAAGAAAAAAAAAAAGCATTGTGGAGGCACTATTCTGAACGTGTAGAAGGCAACCGAATATTTAATAAAAAATAAAAGAGGCTGGAATTTTGGAATATCTCAGTTTCTTTCTACATATAGCGATAGAGATTCAACAGAAATGAAGGAATAATGATGAACTTTTAGGTTAGGTCACTGCAGAAATTACTGCAGGAATTAGAGTGTAAGACTGTCAATTTTAAATATTTGAGTTTGTTGAGATTTAAATTTTTAGAAGATAAAATTATCAATTAAGAACTAACTCGTAAATTATAAGGAGGTATATCATTATTCTAGAAAAGGGCTAGAATGCAAACGAGGAAACTTTAGTCTAGAATGCTAGCATTTTAACCACTAAAATACAGTTTGAACCACTGCATCAATTAAAGTTAAGTAGCTAGTTTGTTACCAAACTTGAGGTTAATGGCCTGACTGTTTTGAAATAAGGTTTGGTGTATAAAGTACTAGTGACGGTAAAGTTTGATGACTTTGAGATCAGGGGCTGTTATTGATATTTTATCAGTGTTTAAAATATAAGTCATTTAAATTTAACTTGGAACAATCAAATTATGTCATAACTCATAAATTTCATTCCAATTATGAGAGCAAGTGAATAATTTTGAGCTATATAATAAATTTATAAAATTCATTAGATTTTTACTACCCAAATTTTGTTGCAGAGGTGCATGCTTTGATTTTTTATTTTTAGAAGGTTGGCCTTGAACTGAAAAATGAGTTTTTCATCATCATCATTTGCAAGTAGAGCTGGTGACATTTGGTCCTGATGATTTGTTCCTTTGAGTTAAGGCAAAAAGAGCAATTGGGAGTTAGGAATTAGGATGGAGTATGGACAGCTAAGATGGAGAGGGACGGGCAACGCCGTTTCCTATCTATTGTGTTGTAACAACTTTACATTTGTTGTTTTAACTTGAAATGAAATGTTTAATTTTGATATAGAGACCATGTGTTCTCTGTTATGGAGATCACATGTACATGTAGCGTGAATGTATCGATAGTATTGTCTATGTGACTGTTGATTGGACGTCATGTGCCTCACGGTCTCTATAACAATGAAAAGTTGTCCCCTTGTATAGTTTTTTTTTGGGAGGTGTGTGTAGAGAGAGAAGAAAATGAGTGGGAACAGAGAAAAGTGGGAAAAATGGAAAAATGAATGGGGGAGAGAAGATACAATTGAAAATAAAGACATAGATAGAAGTTGTTCGTGACATTGTAGGAAGAATATGACAAGAAGTCAACAAGGGAAAATTAGCCCCAGAAAGAGAATGAAAAGTTGTGTCTTTTATCTTTCTCAGGTTCATATGAATAAGAAATGGAATGTATTAGTCAATAAATATATATTTTAAAAAGTACGAGACGTGAAAAAGAGTTAAACCCAAACTTTGAGTACAAACCACGACCAATAGATAAAAATGCAGGCGTGTAATATACAAGTTTGGGCAAGCGCTTGTACACGCTTTTACAATAAAGGCATAAAGACCCAACCCCTTGAAGTTCTAAAACAGCAATTTGATTTGATTAAGACTAAAATATGTGCCTGTTGATTCAAAATTGATCTCTTAATATGAACATCCATTTTTTTATTTACTATTTATTTTATTTATTTTTTTTGGGCATCCATGAGCATCCAAATATTGATGAAATGTATAGTAAAAGAAATTATAGATATTTGTAAATATATATATATATATATTTTTTTTTTTGCATCCATGAACATCCAAATCTAGTCCCGTTATGGCGCCATATATATGACACACTCTGGTACCACATGGCTATGTGGCGTGCAGTAGGGCACGCCACATGATTAATCATAACCATATGACATGCCGCGATTCACACCACGTGGCCATGTGGTTCCATATATATGACACTAGATCAATTTCAATCCAAAACTTGATGAAATTATTAGTAAAGAGAGCAAAATCTAATATTTATAAACTGAGTTGTGTTATTTGAATAAAAAGTGGTACAAAAATCTTCTTATATATTAAACTAAGATAGTCGGTCAACTCTCAAATTCCCGCCCAAAATCTTTTGTGATTATTGGGGTAACGCTTACTTATATTAGTTTTTTTTTGTTTTAATTATTATACTTTTATTATTTTATTATTTGCTTCGATAAAATAATTCGTCATTCCTATCAAAGCCACCCACTATTATCTTCTCCCAAAATCAGAGCCCCTCCCTCTTTGAATCCGAATCTCATAGGCTTCTATAGTCGCCTTTGATTTTGTTATTTACTTATGGAATTGGGGTCTATTTTAACCTTCCTTCTCTGTATCTTCGCCAAGCTCCAACTATTCTTCATCTTTGGAAGCTACATCCAATCCCTCTCTACAATTGAATCTTATGGAATCCTGCCGACCTTTTTCAATTGATATTGAAATTTCAGTATGTCATCTTTACCCATTAATTTCATAGTTTTCTGTTCGCTGAACCCACATCCATATCCCTCATCTATTTCTTTGTAGAGACAAACATAATCAAGTTGCAATTGCTTCAAGGCATTAGTTAGACATCTAGACCATGAATCTTTATAACACTAATGATAAGAGTCCGGCATAAAACTGAAGAATAGGTATCGATTTCGAATTTTTTTTTTTTTGGTATAACGACGTTGTTCAAGTGTTGCTTTTGCAAGATAAAAATGGTGGGTTTCATTCTTCAATTCTCTGTGATCTTGAGTGCTTTTCTTTTTTCTTTTTCTAATTCTTTATGTTTAACTGAAATTGCACTTCCTCGCTAAATGTTGACATATTTATTATAGATGACTTATTTCATGTTTTGTGTAGATTAACATTTTCTTTTCCTAACATTTTCTTTTTCTTTTGTCAGGAAGCGAGAAATAGGCAAAGCTGCGGGTACTATCATTTTAATTACATAGGGTATTTTTCTTTCCATTTTTCAGATAAAATATAAGTGCAAAATAACCACAATTTCATTTTCTCCCATGATGATTGCTTTATCAAAATGTCTTTATATCTACCCATGATATTTGAAATTAATTTATCGAAGCATGATGTTTGAAATTCTAATTCTTTCTCTATCTCAATTGATTTTGTGGAGAAGGTTAAGCAATCAGTTCTTTTTGTTGAGCTCTACAATCAGCAGGGGAGCAACACATACGACTAATAATTGATTATTTGTCTGGCCTTATGTTAGAGGATCAGTGATGACAGACAACCCTATGCGTAATTTGTAATTTGTTGCAAAAAGACAGGTAAAGGAATTGTTCTTTATTTTTTTGTGAATTTTGTTATGTTTTTCTTTAGATTTGAGGAAACATTTTTGAGTTTGTTCTCGAGGTATGGCTGGGGTTAGTTGGGTTTGTTTTATTAAAGAATATCTAATAAGGTTTCTATAAACTAGGCATCTTGCTGGGGCTTTGTAGTAGTTAATGTTCATTTATGTAGTGTGTGTACATAGATGATGAAAATTTATCATTTATGTCCTTGAATTGTTGAATTTAAGGGCATGTTCTGTTTATATTTTTTGAATTCATTTTGAGTCTCTTTTTTCAAGAGTAAATATAGAGTGAAAGAATAATTTCATTTCCCTTGTTTTGAGCATTTTCAAAATTTTAAACTGAAGAGCTCAAAATGACAAAATGTCATTTCCCTTGTTTTGAGTTCTTTAGTTTAAAATTTTGAAAATGCTCAAAACAAGGGAAATGAAATCTTTCTTTTACTTAATATTTACTCTTGAAAGATAAGACTCAAAATGAATTCAAAAAATATAAACAGAACATGCCTTAAGTAATTAAGTAAGCTTTTGATAGAACTTGAATGTATTGGTCACTGGAAACCATCATTTGAAGTGCCAGCATCTGGCACCATAGATGCATATCTTTGTGAGAGTGTGAGAGTGAAAGCAATCAATTTCAAGAACAATTTCTTTGTGACTTAGATATAATTAATACATATTTTGATTTGCAATGTCATTCCTAAGTGGTTAAAGCACAATTTTTGTTTCTATTACTCTTATAATAACACTTGTTTTCATTTGTTGTGACATTGGAAGCTAATGGACACTAATGACAACCATAGATTTAAAGTCTGTGTCCGAGTAGCAGAAGGGACATGAACAGTAGGTTTTTGGGTGTGGAATCGAGAATGCATGCAAAGCAAGCTTTTGTGGAAACAATTTGTTGAAATCCATTCATATTGCTACTTAGCTGTAATCATTAATATCAAAATGTACGCTGAAAGCTAATTTTGTGCTTTGTGTTGGGTATTGAATAAATCTTTAATTTTCTAAATGATGGATATTTCGTATTTACTACTTGGTGAAGTTGGATACAAAAGATTTGTTGGTTAATTTTCTAAATGATGGACATAGAAAAATTGATTTATGGAAAATAAAGTTTTAAATGCTTTCAAATTTTGATATTTAATTTTCCGTGATTCTCAACGGTGATTGAGATGACATCAAAGTAATTTTATGAAATGAACATTTTTATCCATTAATATGGTCAGCCTTCTTTTGCATAATAATATGTAGATAGGAAAATAGCATAATTGATCACCCGTAAGACACACACTTTACGGGTGATAATTAAACAACTCACATGTGGGTTGTCCCATGTATTAATTGTCCAATTATCACATGTTAAGTGTGCGTCTTGCTGGATAATTCCGTCACACGTCAGGCATGTGATCAATTTTTGCCTTATATTCTCGCATAGACCTTTACTAATTTTTGGGTTTTAATACTGTAATCGAATAATCTATAAATTAATCACATGTCATTTGCCGTAACGAAGATATTTATCCTACTAGCTTAACAATACCTTGATTTATTATAGATTTACTGGTTCATTCCATTGATTTTAAAGAAACAAGCGTTAAAAATGCTATTTAACAGTTTATTGAATAAATGCTTAAATTTATCCACTAAAATTGTAATTTTATGCGAATTGAGCATAATTGATCAAATTATAAAAAATTATTTCGCCCATTGTTACTTGAGAGTGTAGTCTCACCGCGTTAAGAAAATATTTTTATAGTTTAAATGTTGTAATCGGCCCGTATCACACCTATATGTCATATATGCTCACAAATGAGTTTTTACGACGCCACATGTTCCATAAACATTCCTGAACTATATTATTTATTTACTTTTTGTATTTATTATTCTACCTACTTTGTTTATTTTGTATATGTAAGTTATTTCTCTGTTAATCATTTAACATTTTAATATATATATGTTCCCCATTAAATTTTTAGATGTCATCCTGCATGAAGTTTCAAATTTGTTTCGTATCTTTATTCGTTTAGCGAGTGAAATCCTCAAACTTAATTGTACAGTTACTGATTGAGTTATATATATTTGATGTTTACAAAATATTATTCTTACTATATATTAGTCTTACATTTTCGTTTGGAAATAGTCTTCCCGTATAACGCACAGGTGAAATACTAGTTTAACTAAAATTGACATATTGTATGATCTTATTTTTTAAATACATTACACATCAAACCACTTTTACATCAATAGTAATCACATGTGCTATATATCTTTTTTATCTCTTGCTTTGTCCAAATAAAGTAGACTCATTCTTGTAAAATTGCACTGCAAAAACAAAAAATGCGATTGAGTGGAGCCATTGAAAACTGCATAAATCATTGGTACACCGAGTATGTGTTTGAGTAGTAACTAACAAGACAACGAAAGAAACAAACGAGCAAACAATTCGAATCGACTCATTCCATACTACCTTAATGGGATTGCAATGGCCACGGTTAGCATTATTGGTCACACAAGGGGACCAATGGCACGATTCTATTATAGAAGTTGATATGGCTTCATAAATATTACTATGGGTAATTATATTGATACTACAAAATTTAATCCCCACACTACAAAAACTTAATTTACTGTTTTTTTCCCTAATCCTCTTATGACGGCTTTTGTTTTTCCGGAACCGATCATTCATCCCTTTTTAATTGAGAAACCTAAATTTTTTCTTTTTAATGCTATATGTATATCAAATTCTTTAATTTTCCACATCAAGATTTCAGTAACTGTGGCAGTATTTTCATCCCTATATATCCCTCCGCCTCTCTGCTCCATTTTAGTTGCGGCAACAAGTAAAATATAATTGTGGTACTAAATATGAATAGTGGTTAGTGCCGGCAACAATTAAATTCTGAATTAAAGAACAATGATATATTGTAAGTCAATAATTGATTAAAATGAGCACAAAATTTATAGAAAAATCATATTTTGAGCTCGCTTAAAAATTCCTGAAATGCTCTGCATGCCATGGAAAAATTAATATACAAAACACTCTAATAAATTCACAACATTGAAATCAAAATAATTTTCAAAAAATTCATGCTTGTTGTGCAATATGAAATTGTGTGAAAATATATAAACTGAATCAAGAAATGCGAATTAGAATTTTCCGTTCTATTTCGAAAACAGCCGTATATTTGTGCTCTCAAGTTGGATTTTTAAGTTTTGGAATGCAAGGTCTAGCCTCCAGTCTCCAGATGGATGAGGCCACCAAAACTAATGATTGATGTTGGGTGAGGGAGTAGCTAGATTGAAAGTAGGAAAAAAACGTGGCTTTGTTCTTATTTAATTTTGATTTTAGCTTTTGTTATATTTTATCTTATATAAGGTTATATATGTAAATGTATTGTGGTGTGGGTATCTATTTTCTTTTTTATATGTGGTGGGGTTAAAATGTGGTATAGTTATTAAATTTTGTAATTGCAATATAATTACCTTATTACTATATATTCTCTTTTTTTGGTACGACTGTTTTAAATACTTCTGTTATTTGATTTTATTGCCATTTTTGCCCCCTGCTGAAATTAGGTGATAATGATCAACTAATAAAATTGATGCCAACGGGAGGGTCCCATGGCTAGACAATTCAGGACCCGTTTAATTAGATTTATAAAATCAATTTATAAAAGGAATCTATAATGAGTGAAAATGAGTGGTGGGGATTTAATTGAAGTTTAAAATATGTGGTGATTGTTGAATAATTATCAAATCAATAGTCAAATCATAGTAGATGAATTTATAAATTACAAAAATAAATTATACCAAACAAGCTCTCAATCTTGAAGATAGACTGTCATTGCCCATCTGTAAAATAGCCTCTCTTATAAGTTACCATTATCTAAAGCCACGTGGCTCCATTGTGGAGCTATCCCTCTTATTAGTTTTAGAGCTTATTTGATGCTCTTTATTTAACTAATAATTTATAATTTTATCTATCATTAATTTGACATTTAATTTGATAATTATTTAATTATAACCACATATTTTATACCTTTTTATATTTTTAATATATATTCTACATCTCTCCCCATTATAAATAAATTCTCTATATTTTGACAAATAAAAAACATCAAACAAGCTCTTATTCATATATGTAATGTAGCTACAATCTCATGGTTGGGTTTATGAACTCACAGGTGAATTCATGTTCAAAATACATCACAACGACTATATCAAAATTACATCTCTCACACTTGTTACTTTGTGGAGGGGGTAACTATCTTAATATAAAGTATTACCAATAAAATCTGTGATTGATAAACTAATATAATCGGAAATATCTAAACCATTCAACTTAACTCTTATATGTTTTGTGAAAGAAGATATAATTGCTTGCTATATGATTACAAGATATATATGTAACAAGGGAAAGTGGCAACAATATGGTGAAATGAAAAGGAAGCACCAGGTATGGTGTTGGAGTTGAGTTGTGGGAGAGGTGATTAACTGTTGGTAATTTGATGAACAAGCTTGTGTAAGCTATAATTTACAAAAGAAAAAATTATAAGAAAGTCATCACATCTCCAAAATTGTGAAATCACGACTTTTGGGAAATGTGGGTAAATTCAGGAGTGTGTGTACAAAAATTGTACACTTTGTGTGTACAAATAGCACTTCTCTTTCGACATTGGGACATATGAAAGTCCATTTTCAAGGCTAAACTACCACCAATAAATAAAAAAATAAAACAGAAGAAGAAGAAAGAAAAAAGAAAAGAAAAATGGGGAAAGTCTGCATCTTCTTCCCTAGCATGAATTGCATAATGCTCCCCCTCCCCCCCCCCCTATCCCCGAGGGGCCCCAAAAAAAAAAAAATCCCAGCACCCAATTGCTCCCATGTTTGACCTACCCTGCAAAAAGAGTAGGTGGCTGTTTGGTTGGACTATTTTGTTCCTTGGTTTCTCGTCTTTTTCCTTTTCTATACTTCTATTTATGTATTTTTAGATTTAAAAAGGAAGACATAATAGATTTTTTTTAATAAAAAATTAGAGTTGATATATTTATTTGCAGTGTCACAATACATTGGCGGAACACTGAATTTTATGCACCTAATTTGCAAGACAGCATCTATAATTATTTATTTATATGCTCTAACATCATTAATTAATTATTATAAAAATATTAGTAATTGCTTCTTCCTTAGGAATGTGTTTTGGTGTTGGAACACTCAAACCAACTCGGACTTATTCAAGATTCAAAAATCAT
>CAVNYN010254973.1:0-92913 GCA_963692815.1 Nyctanthes arbor-tristis | reverse complement strand
TTGTTGAATAACCATTAGTTCCAATAACCATTAGCAAAGTAGGTGAGACTATTTACATGCCCATTAAAGATAGAATATGTCGTATATCTCTCTGCGAATCATTTTATAATTAGTTACGAGAGAAAACCTATCGAAGTCCATGACTCATTCTGTTGAACTTGGGTAACCATTAGAAAACTACTCGAGGAAATTTACTTGTCTTTTAATGATAGAATAAGGCAATATCTCTTTTAAGAAATCATCCGGTGGACAGTTACGTGTCATGTGCTTGAAATATCTAGCAAAACTATCATTCTATTGTACTCATCCGAATATTAGAAAACTAAACGAGACTATTTACTTGTCCTGTAAAGATAGAACAGGACGACATCTCTTTTAACAAATCATTTCACGGATAATTATGCGTCTTCTACTACAGATAGCTGGTAAAATGATCTAACACTAAGAATCCTTCCACTGGACTCGTCTAACCAATAGAAAACTGTACGAAGCTACTTATTTGTCCACTAAGGGAAGAACGGGTGTATATCTCTTTTTGCGAATCAGTCTATGGATAGTAACACGTCTTGAACATCAAATAGTGAGAAAAGCCATCTAACTCCATGAATCACTTTGTTGAATAACCATTCGTTCCAATAACCGTTATAAAACTAGGTGAACCTATTTACTTGCCCATTAAAGATAGAATAGGTCGTATATCTTTCAGCGAATCATTTTATAGTTGGTTATGAGTGTCCTACTTCAAAAAGGGAGAAAAACATATCTAAGTCTATGAATTATTCCTTTGAACTCCTCTATCCATTAGAAAACTACTTGAGGAAATGTACTTGTCTTTTAAAGATAGAACGGGCAGTATCTCTTCTAAGAAATCATCCTATGGACAATTACATTTCTTGTGCTTGAAATAACTAGTAAAACTATCGATGGCTGAGAGTCATTCTGTTGTACTTATCTAACCTTTAGAAAACTACACGGGACTATTTACTTGTCCATTAAGGAAAGAACAGGGCTACATCTCTTCTAAGGAAACATTTGGCAAATAGTGACGCATCTTGTACTTCAAATAGCGAGAAAAGCAATATAACACCAAGAATTGTTCTCTTGTATAACCATTAGAAAACTACGCGATGCTATTTACTTGTCCATTAAAGATATAATGGGCCATTTAGTTTTGACAAATCATGTTATTATTTTTTACGAGTATTGTGAATCAAATAGTCATTTTGTTGTACACGTCTGAATATTAGAAAACCAAACGAGACTATTTACTTGTCCTATAAAGAGAGAATAGGACGATATCCCTCTTAAAGAATCATTTTGTGGATAATTATGCGTCTTCTGCTAAAAATAGCTGGGAAATCGATCAAACTTTAAGAATTCTTCCATTGGACTCATCTAATCAATAGAAAACTGCACAGGGCTACCTATTTGTCCACTATGGGTAGAACGGGTGTATATCTCTTTTTCGGAATCAATATGTGAATAGTAACACATCTTCAACTTCAAATAGCGAGAAAAACCGTCTAACTCCATGAATCACTTTATTGAATAACCATTAGTTCCAATAACCCTGAGCAAACTTGGTGAGACAATTTTTTTGCGCATTAAAGATAGAATATGTCGTATATCTCTCAGCGAATCATTTTATAATTAGTTACGAGTGTTCTACTTCAAAAAGGGAGAAAATCTATCAAAGTCCAAGAATCATTCCGTTGAACTTGGCTAACCATTAGAAAACTACTCGAAGAAATTTTCTTGTCTTTTAATGATAGAATTGGGCAATATCTCTTTTAAGAAATCATCCGGTGGACAATTACGTGTCATGTGCTTGAAATAGCTAGCAAAACTATCAATCTAGTGTACTCATCTGAATATTAGAAAGCTCAACGAGACTATTTACTTGTAGTGTAGAGGAAGAACAGGACGACATCTCTTTTAACGAGTCATTTCGTGGATAATTATGCGTCTTCTAGTACAAATAGCTGGTAAAATGATCTAACTCTGAGAATCCTTCTGTTGGACTTGTCTAACCAATAGAAAACTGCACGGAGCTACTTATTTGTCCACTAAGGAAAGAACGGGTATATATCTCTTTTTACTAATCAGTCTATGGATAGTAACGCTTCTTGAACTTCAAATAGCGAGAAAAGCCATCTAACTCCATGAATCACTTTGTTGAATAACCATTAGTTCTAATAACCGTTATAAAACTAGGTGAGCCTATTTACTTACCCATTAAAGATAGAATAGGTCATATATCTTTCAGCGAATCATTTTATAATTAGTTAGGAGCGTCCTGCTTCAAAAAGGTAGAAAATCTATCTAAGTCAATGAATTATTCCACTAAACTCCTCTAACCATTAGAAAACTACTCTAGTAAATTTACTTGCCTTTTAAAGATAGAACGGGGTAATATCTCTTTCAAAAAATCATTCGGTGGACAATTACATTTCTCGTGCTTGAAATAACTCGTAAAACTATCAATGGCTGAGAATCATTCCGTTGTACTTATCTAACCTTTAGAAAACTACTCGGGGCTATTTACTTGTCCATTAAGGAAAGAACGGGGCTACATCTTTTCTAAGGAAACATTTGGCGAAAAGTCACGCGTCTTGTACTTCAAATAGTGAGAAAAGCAATACAACACCAATAATTGTCCTGCTGTATAACCATTAGAAAACTACGCGATGCTATTTACTTGTCCATTAAAGATATAATGGGCCATTTACTTTTGACAAATCATGTTATTATTTTTTACGAGTATTGTGAATCAAATAGCAAACAAAACAATTGAATCATTCTGTTGTACACGTTCGAATATTGGAAAAACAAACGAGACTATTTACTTGTCCTATAAAGATAGAATAGGACAATATCTCTCTTAAAGAATCATTTCGTGGATAATTATGCGTCTTCTGCTAAAAATAGCTGGGAAATCGATCAAACTCTGAGAATTCTTCCATTGGACTGATCTAACTAATAGAAAACAGCACAAGGCTACGTATTTGTCCACTATGGGTAGAACGGGTGTATATCTCTTTTTGGAATCAATCTGTGAATTGTAGCACGTCTTCAACTTCAAATAGCGAGAAAAACCGTCTAACTCCATGAATTACTTTGTTGAATAACCATTAGTTCCAATAACCATGAGCAAACTAGGTGAGACTATTCACTTGCGCATTAAAGACAGAATATGTTGTATATCTCTCAGCGAATCATTTTATAATTAGTTACGAGTGTTCTACTTCAAAAAGGGAGAAAACCTATCGAAGTCCAAGAATCATTCTGTTGAACTTGGCTAACCATTAGAAAACTACTCGAGGAAATTTACTTGTCTTTTAATGATAAAACAGGGAGATCGGAAGTCTTTTAAGAAATCATCCGGTGGACAATTACATGTCATGTACTTGAAATAGCTAGCAAAACTATCATTCTATTGTACTCATCCGAATATTAGAAAACTAAACGAGACAATTTACTTGCCCATTAAAGATAGAATAGGTTGTATATCTTTCAGTGAATCATTTTATAATTAGTCATGAGTGTCCTACTTCAAAAAGGGAGAAAACCTATCGAAGTCCATGAATTATTCCGCTGAACTCGTCTAACCATTAGAAAGCTACTTGAGGAAATTTACTTATCTTTTAATGATAGAGCAGGGCAATATCTCTTTTAAGAAATCATCCGGTGGACAATTACGTGTCGTGTGCTTGAAATAGCTAGCAAAACTATCAATGGATGAGAATTATTCCGTTGTACTTATCTAACCATTAGAAAACTACTAGGGGCTATTTACTTGTCTATTAAGGAAAGAATGGGGCTATATCTCTTTTAAGGAAACATTTTGTGAATAGTCACGCGACTTGTACTTCAAAGAGCGATACAAGCTATATAACACCAAGAATCGTTCTGTTGTATAACCATTAGAAAACTACGTGATGCTATTTACTTGTCCATTAAATATATAATGGGCAACATACTTTTGACAAATCATGTTATTATTTTTGAAGAGAATTGTGAATCAAGCGAACAAACCAATGAAAGTCCTTGAATGATTCTATTGTACTCATCCGAATATTAGAAAACTAAACGAGACTATTTACTTGTCCTGTAGAGATAGAATAGGATGATATCTCTTTTAACTATTCATTTCATGGATAATTATGCGTGTAGCGACTGGATTTTCATAAAAGAAAATTCTCCATTTAAAGATTTTAAAGAAATTCAAGAGTGTCGCTACCACCCTAATCTATATTTAATGATTGGTCACGGTAAAAGACTTTAAAAGATTCGCGTCTCTCGTCTATTTATTTTAAAGAAGAACGTAAATTTGTCATTATTTGGGTCTTGTTTTAAATTCGGGTTCAGATTAATAAATTAAGTACTTTACCCAAGAAACTTCAGCCCAAATTGTACTTATGTGACGGAGCCCAATTCTTATATTTTAGTTTTTGGCCCATTTAAATTAAACTCAATGTATTAAATCTATCTCATCGTAAACTTCTTTTAGGTCCAAATTATACTTCAACCCCCAGCCCCAATTTCAAGGCCTATTTTGGGCTAATTCTAGCCCAATATAACTCGTAATGCTGTTAAACCTTTGAGCACGTTTAGACTCGGATTTCAGATGATTGATTTTAATTCCACTTCAACCTACACTCTTATTCTTTCAGTTAATTGTTCTTCTGCAACAAGAATTAGATTTTCCCAATTATCCTCAGGTCTCCCCTCACGTATGGACTCAGCTCCTATGGTATATACATGCACACCCACGCACGCTAGAATTCCCCAGCCACACAACAAATTCACTCTGCAATGCATTCAAATGTTCAACACAAAATTCAGGAAGAAAACATCCAGTAACTTCCTCCTATACTCACGCATACACTACAGAATTTCCAGATACAATTTTACACCCACTCACAATTCACAGCAGCAAAAACACCAAACGCCAAAAATTCAAACTCTCTTTTCAGGTATATATACACACACTGAAATTTTCCTTTCCAAAAGGTATACATGCCTGCTATACATACACGGTTACACACACGGTAACACAGCCACAGCTACTGCTGCCTTTGCAACCCTCAAGCCTTCGCTCTTCCGATCTCATCACTCGAAACCCACTGTTGCGACCTCCTCTTTTCCTTTGAGTCTCGAATCCCTCAAACATCGAACCGCCACCACTCAAACCCAAAGTCGGGAACCCGCGACCTTCTCAGCCTACCAAACCCAAATCGGACCCCCATTCATGAAGTCCTCGAATCCAAAGTCTCAAATTCGCGCTCTATCTTCTCCTCTTTTGCTCGAACCTCTCGGCCAACACCCAAACCTTAAACCTGGTCGCGACCCTCTGCTATGAATCCCAAAAGCCACCGTGACTCGAACTACACACCACCACTCCACCGCGAGGCCTTTTGGCCAAACCCAAACCATGACTCCACTGGTGAAGCCCCCCTCATTGCCGACTGAACTCAGACTCCATCAATCCCTCGTCCTCACTCTCTTGTCTCTGAATCTAGTTCCCAATTTGGGAACTAAGGATTTGGGGAATTTTATTAAATCCCAATTGTTTTTCAAGTCCCAACGTTTTCTATGCGTTCTATTTAACCCTCATGCTTTAAATGTCCTTGTTTCAGTCCCCACTGGTTCAAATTAATTTATTATAGCCCGATATTTTATTATATCATCTAAATAGGTTTAAAAGCTTCAGTTTAAACCAAATCAGTCCATGATGTTTACCTTTTCCTGATTTCAGTCCCTGTGTTTATTGAAGTTTTAAGTTAAACCTAAAGCTCTAGTGTTACCCATTTTAGCCCTTAAGGTTTTGGAAAACTCTAGTTTAGTCACTAAAGTTTCAGATTTGCTCATTTCAGTCCCTAAAGTTTAAAGTTTATATTCGAGTCTAGAACTCTTAAAGTTCACGATTTAAATCCATACTTTTATTTAAATTTTAAATATTTTCAATTTCTAATTAAAAAGTTATTTATTTATTTGATAGACGAGACGAGGGAATTGACAGACTAGTGTCTCATAGCTCAAACTCGGAAAAGAAAAGCAAAAAGAGGTAGACTTCCTATTCAAAGTTATTTTCAAAGTCATGTGCGCACTTTTGTTAAAAGTATGATGCAATGCTATATTATGTGATTATGCATGCACTATATGTGATTTATAGAAACATGGAAAATATGCGCATAATTAGCTCACCTTAATCGGGAGCCAACAGATTTAGCACGTCATTCTGACGGGCCCACAGATATTGACAATTGGTTTATATTAAGACGAGCCTCCAGACATAATTTGTACGCATACACGTGTTAATTGTCTAATATGTATTGCATATTTTAAAGATTGTACGCGGGAATCTACTGAGTGTTTCTTCGAAACACTCACCCCTTTATTTCAAACATTTCAGGTTCTGGAACCGACAATGACTCGACTGGGGATGGCAATTGAGGAAAAAAAAAAGAAAGAATAAATGTTTCTTTATTAATGTTTCCTTTATTTTGGATAAATAGCATAGACATTGTTGTTATTTCAAAGTTGATTATTTTGACAATGGTTTGACTATTTGTTAAGTGTCGACAATGGTTATATTGGAAATTATTTATGAAATATTATTCATCTAATTTAAAAAAAAATTCCGTACTTACTCTATATTAATGACAATTCCCGCTTTTATTAAAGTAAAGAAGAGAAGTTTAGTAGCATCTTGGGTGTTTAGAGCCCGGGGCGTTACAATGCGTCTTCTAATACAAATAGCTGGTAAAATGATCTAACTTTGAGAATCCTTCCATTGGACTCATCTAACCAATAGAAAGCTGCACAGAGCTACTTATTTGTCCACTAGGGGAAGAACAGGTGTATCTCTCTTTTCAGGAATCAATCTGTTGATAGTAAAGCGTCACGCACTTCAAATAGCGAGAAAAGCCATCTAACTCCATAAATCACTTTCTTGAGTAACCATTAGTTCCAACAACCAATATAAAACTAGGCGAGGCTATTTACTTGCCTATTAAAGATAGAATAGATCGTATATCTTTCAGTGAATCATTTTGTAATTAGTTACGAGCGTCCTACTTTAAAAAGGGAGAAAACCAATCTAAGTCTATGAATTATTCCGTTTAACTCCTCTAACCATTAGAAAACTACTCGAGGAAATTTAAAGATAGAACGGGGCAATATCTCTTTTAAGAAATCATCCGGTGGACAATTACATTTCTTGTGCTTGAAATAACTCGTAAAACTATCAATGGCTGGGAATTATTCCGTTATGCTTATCTAGCCTTTAGAAACATACTCGGGGCTATTTACTTGTCCATTAAGGAAAGAACGGGGCAACATCTCTTCTAAGGAAACATTTGGCGAATAGTCACGCGTCTTGTACTTGAAATAGGGAGAAAAAAGAAATAGTCTATTGTATAACCATTAGAAAACTACGAGAGGCTATTTACTTGTCCATTAAAGATATAATGGGCCATTTACTTTTGACAAATCATGTTATTATTTTTTACGAGTATTGTGAGTCAAATAGTGAACAAACAAATCGAATCATTCAGTTAGTTGTACACGTTTGAATATTAGAAAACCAAACAAGACTATTTACTTTCCTATAAAGATAGAACAGGACGATATTTCTCTTAAAGAATCATTTCTTGGATAATTATGAGATCGGAAGAGCGTCGTGTAAAAATGGCTGGGAAATTGATCAAACTCTGAGAAACCATCCGTTGCACTCATCTAACCAATAGAAAACTACACGGGCTACTTATTTGTCCGCTAAGGGTAGAACGGGTGTATATCTCTTTTTAGGAATCAATTTGTGGATAGTAACGCGTCTTGAACTTCCAATAGCAAGAAAAGTCATCTAACTCCATGAATCACTTTGTTGAATAACGTGTGCTCTTCCGATCTCCAATAACCATTAGAAAACTAGGTGAGGCTATTTACTTGCCCATTAAAGGTAGAATAGGTCGTATATCTTTCAGCGAATCATTTTATAATTAGTTACGAGGGTCCTACTTCAAAAAGGGAGAAAACCTATCGAAGTCCATGAATTATTCCGTTGAACTCGTCTAACCATTAGAAAACTACTCAAGGAAATTTACTTGTCTTTTGATGATAGAACAGGGCAATATCCCTTTTAAGAAATCATTCGGTGGAAAATTACGTATCATGTGCTTGAAAAAGCTAGTAAAACTATCAATGGCTGAGAATTATTCCGTTATACTTATCTAACCATTAGAAAACTACTCGGGGCTATTTACTTGTCCATTAAGGAAAGAACAGGGCTATATCTCTTTTAAGGAGACATTTTGTGTAGAGTCACGTGTCTTGACCTTCGAATAGCGAGAAAAGCTATATAACACCAAAAATCGTTCTGTTGCATAACCATTAGAAAACTACGCGAGACTATTTACTTGTCCATTAAAGAAATAATGGGCCATATACTTTTGGCAAATCATGTTACTATTTTTTAAGAGTATTGTAAATCAAACGAGTGAAAGTCCTCAAATCATTCTATTGTACTCGTCTGAATATTAGAAAAATGAACAGACTATTTACTTGTCCTGCAAAGATAGAATAGGACGATATCTCTTTTAACGAACCATTTTGTGGATAATTATGCGTCTTCTACTACAAATAGTTGGGAAATCAATCGAACTCTGAGAATACTTCTGTTGTACTCCACAGCGCTATATATTTGTCCACTAAGGGAAGAACATGTCTATATCTCTTTTTAGGAATCAATCTGTGGATAGTAACACGTGTTGTACTTCAAATAGCGAGAAAACCCGTCTAACTCTATGAATCACTTTGTTGAATAACCATTACTTCCAATAACCATTAGAAAACTAGGTGAGGCTATTTACTTGCCTATTAAAGATAGAATAGGTCATATATCTTTTAGTGAATCATTTTATAATTAGTTACGAGCGTCCTACTTCAAAATGGGAGAAAACATATCTAAGTCCATGAATTATTCCGTTGAACTCATCCAACCATTAGAAAACTACTCGATGAAATTTATTTGTCTTTTAAAGATAGAACGGGGCAATATCTCTTTTAAGAAATCATTTGGTGGAGAATTACGTGTCTTGTGCTTGAAATATCCAGTAAAACTATCAATGGCTGAGAATTATTCCGTTGTACTTATCTAACCATTAGAAAAGTACTTTTGCTTGTCCGTTAAGGAAATAACGGGGTTATATCTTTTCTAAGGAAACATTTGATGAATAGTCGCACGTCTTGTATTTCAAATAGAGAGAAAAGCAATATAGCACCAAAAAAGTTCTATTGTATAGCCATTAGAAAACTACGCGAGGCTATTTACTTGTCCATTAAGGATATAATGGGCCATTTACTTTTGACACATCATGTTATTATTTTTTACGTGCATTGTTAATCAAACAGCGAGCAAACCAATGAAAGTCCTCGAATCATTCTATTTTACTCGTTCGATATAAGAAAACAAAACGAGACTATTTACTTGTTCTATAAAGATAAAACAGGACGATATCTCTTTTAACAAATCATTTCATGGATAATTATGCGTCTTCTACTTCAAATAGTTGGTAAAACGATCTAACTCTGAGAATGCTTCCATTGTACCCATCTAACCAATAGAAAACTACATGGGGCTACTTATTTGTCCACTACAGGAAGAACAGGTGTATATCTCTTTTTAGGAATCAATATGTGGAAAGTAAAGTGTCTTGTACCTCAAATAGTGAGAAAAGCTGTCTAAATCCATAAATCACATTGTTGAATAACCATTAGTTCCAATAACTATCAGAAAAATAGGTGAGACTATTTACTTGCCCATTAAAGATAGAATCCGTCGTATATCCTTCAACGAATCATTTTATAATTAGTTACTAGCGTCCTATTTCAAAATGGGAGAAAACCTATATAAGTTTATGAATTATTCTGTTGATCTCATCCATCCATTAGAAAACTACTCGAGGAAATTTACTTGTCTTTTAAAGATAGAACAGGGCAATATCTCTTTTAAAAAATCATCCGATGGACAATTACGTTTCTTGTGCTTGAAATAGCTAGTGAAACTATCAATTGCTGAGAATTATTCCGTTGTACTCATCAACCATTAGAAAACTGCTCGGGGCTATTTACTTGTCCATTAAGGAAAAAACGGGGCTATATGTCTTCTAAGGAAACATTTGGTGAATAGTCACGCATCTTGTAATTCAAATAGCGAGAAAAGTAATATAACACAAAGAATCATTCTGTTGTATAACCATTAGAAAACTACGCGAGGCTATTTACTTGTCCATTAAAGATATAATGGGCCATTTACTTTGGACAAATCATGTTATTATTTTTACGAGTATTGTATATCAAATAGTGAGCAAACCAATGAAAGTCCTTGAATTATTCTATTGTACTCGTCCGAATATTTGAAAACAAAATGAGACTATTTACTTGTCCTATAAGTATAGAACAGGACGATATCTCTTTCAACGAATCATTTCGTGGATAATTATGCAACTTCTACCACAAATAGCTGGTAAAACGATCTAACTCTGAGAATCGTACCGTTTAACTCATCTAACCAATAGAAAACTACACGGGGCTACTTATTTGTCTTTTAAGGGTAGAACGGGTAATATCTCTTTTATAAAATCATCCAGTGGACAATTACGTGTCTTGTGCTTGAAATAGCTAGTAATACTATCAATAGCTGAGAATTATTCCGTTGTACTTATCTAACCATTAGAAAACTAGGTGAGGCTATTTACTTGCCCATTAAAGATAGAATAGGTCGTATATCTTTCAGCGAATCATTTTAAAATTGGTTACTGGCGTCCTACTTCAAAGAGGAAGAAAACCTAGCAATGTTCATGAACTATTCCGTTGAACTCGTCTAACCATTAGAAAGCTACTCGACGAAATTTACATGTCTTTTAAAGATAGAACTGGGCAATATCTCTTTTATAAAATCATCCAGTGGACAATTACGTGTCTTGTGCTTGAAATAGCTAGTAATACTATCAATAGCTGAGAATTATTCCGTTGTACTTATCTAACCATTAGAAAACAACTTGGGGCTATTTACTTGTCCATTAAGGAAGGAACGGGACTATATCTCTTTTAAGGAAACATTTTGTGTAGAGTCACGAATCTTGAACTTCAAATAGCGAGAAAAGCTATATAACACCAAGAATCGTTCTGTAGCATAACCATTAGAAAACTACGTGAGGCTATTTACTTGTGCATTAAAAAAATAATTTTTTACGAGTATTGTAAATCAAATAGGGACAAACCAATGAAAGTCCTTGAATTATTCTATTGTAGTCGTCCGAACATTAGAAAACTAAACAAAACTATTTACTTGTCCTATAAAGATAGAACATGACTATATCTCTTTTAACGAATCATTAAGTGGGTAATTATGCGTTTTCTACAACAAATAGATGGTAAGACGATCAAACTCTGAGAATCCTTCTGTTGTACTCATCTAACCAATAGAATACTACACGGGGCTACTTATTTGTCCACTAAGGGAAGAACGGGTGCAGATCGTCTTTTTAGGAGTCAATATGTGGATGGTAACACGTCTTGTACTTCAAATAACGAGAAAACCCAACTAACTCCTTAAATGATTTTGTTGAATAACAATTAGTTCCAATAACTATTAGAAAACAAGGTGAGCCTATTTAGTTGCCAATTAAAGATAGAATGGGTCGTATATCTTTCAGCGAATCATGTTATAATTAGTTACAAGTGTCCTACTTCAAAAAGGTGAAAACGTATCTAAGTCTATGAATTATTCCGTTGAACTCCTTTAACCTTTAGAAAACTACTAGAGGAAATTTACTTGTCTTTTAAAGATAGAACGGGGCAATATCTCTTTTAAGAAATCATCTGGTGGACAATTACGTTTCTTGTGCCTGAAATAGCTAGTAAGACTATCAATGGCTGAGAATTATTCAGTTGTACTTATCTAACCATTAGAAAACTACTCGGGGCTATTTGTTTGTCCATTAAGGAAAGAACGGGGCTATATCTCTTCTAAGGAAACATTTGGTGAATAGTCACGTGTCTTGTATTTCAAATAGCGAGAAAAGCAATAGAACGCTAAGAATCGTTCTATTGTATAACCATTAGCAAACTTCACGAGGCTATTTACTTGTCCATTAAAGATATAATGGGCCATTTACTTTTGACAAATCATGTTATTATTTTTTTACAAGTATTTAAATCAAATAGTGAACAAACCAATGAAAGTCCTCGGATCATTCTATTTTTCACGCCCGAATTTTGGAAAACCAAACGCGACTATTTACTTGTCCTATGAAGATAGAACAGGACGATATCTCTTTTAACCAATCATTTCGTCAATGATTATGCATGCTGGGAAATCAATCGAACTGTGAGAATCCTTCCGTTGTACTCATCTAACCAATAGAAAAT
This sequence comes from Nyctanthes arbor-tristis, assembly GCA_963692815.1. Classification (NCBI taxonomy): domain Eukaryota; kingdom Viridiplantae; phylum Streptophyta; class Magnoliopsida; order Lamiales; family Oleaceae; genus Nyctanthes; species Nyctanthes arbor-tristis. The sequence continues at coordinate 80,478 of CAVNYN010254973.1, read as the reverse complement.
TGCACGGAGCTGCTTATGTGTCCACTAAGGGAAGAACAGGTGTATATCTCTTTTTAGGAATCAATCTATGGATAGAAACGCGTGTTGTACTTAAAATAGTGAGAAAAGCCATCTAACTAGATGAATAACTTTGTTGAATAACCATTAGTTCCAATAACCATTAGAAAACAATGTGAGGCTCTTTACTTGCCCATTAAAGATAGAATAGGTCGTATATCATTCAGCAAATCATTTTATAATTAGTTAGGAGTGTCCTACATCAAAAGGGAGAAAACCTATCTAAGTCCATGAATTATTCTGTTGAACTCATCTAACCATTAGAAAACTAATCGAGGAAATTTACTTGTTTTTAAAGATAGAAATGGGCAATATCTCTTTTAAGAAATCATTCGGTGGACAATTGCATGTCTTGTGCTTGAAATAGCTAGTAAAACAATCAGTGGTTGATAATTATGCCGTTGTACTTACCTAACCATTAGAAAACTACATGGGGCAATTTACTTGTCCATTAAGGAGGGAACAGGGCTATATCTCTTTTAAGGAGATATTTTGTGAATGGTCCCTGGTCTTGAACTTCAAATAGAGAGAAAAGCTATATAACACCAAGAATCATTCTCTTGTATAACCATTAGAAAACTACGCGATGCTATTTACTTGTCCATTAAATATATAATGGGCAATATACTTTTGACAAATCAAGTTATTATTTTTTAGGAGAATTGTGAATCAAATAGCGAACAAACCAATGAAAGTCCTCGAATCATTCTATTGTGCTCATCCGAATATTAGAAAATTAAACGAGACTATTTACTTGTCCCGTAAAGATAGAACAGAACGATATCCCTTTTAACGAATCATTTCATAGATAATTATTCATCTTCTACAACAAATAGCTAGTAAAACGATCTAACTCTGAGAATCCTTTTGTTGGACTCATCTAACCAATAGAAAACTGCACGGGGCTACTTATTTATCCAGGAAGAAAGGGTGTATATCTCTTTTTCAGAATCAATTGTGGATAGTAACACGTGTTGTACTTCAAATAGCGAGAAAAGCCATCTAACTCCATGAATCACTTTGTTGAATAACCATTGGTTCCAACAATGATTAGAAAACTAGGTAAGGCTAATTACTTGCCCATTAAAGATAGAATAGGTCATATATCTTTCAGCGAATCATTTTATAATTAGTTAAGAGCTCTTCCGATCTCTTCAAAAAGGGAGAAAACCTATCCGAGTCCATGAATTATTCTGTTGAACTCGTCTAACTATTAGAAAACTACTCGAGCAAATTTACATGTCTTTTAAAGATAGAACGTGGCACTATCTCTTTTAAAAAATCATCTGGTGGACAATTAGGTGTCATGTGCTTGAAATAGCTAGAAAACTATCAATGGCTGAAAATCATTCCGTTGTACTTATCATTAGAAAACTACTCTTTTAACGAAACATTTTGTGTGGAGTCACGCATCTTCAACTTCAAATAATGAGAAAAGCTATATAACACCAAAAATCGTTTTGTTGCATAACCATTAGAAAACTACGCTAGGCTATTTTCTCATCCATTAAAGAAATAATGGGCTATATCATTTTGACAAATCAAGTTATTATTTTTTACGACTATTGTAAATCAACTAGCGAGCAAACCAATAAAAGCCCTCAAATCATTCTATTGTACTTGTCCGAATTTTAGAAAGCACAACGAGACTATTTAATTGTCCAATAAAGATAGAACAGGATGATATCTCGTTTAACGAATCATTTCGTGTACAATTATGCGCTTCTACTCCAAATACTTGGTAAAATGATCTAACTCTAAGAATCCTTCCTTTGTACTCATCTAACCAATAGAAAACTACACGGGGCTATTTATTTGTCCACTAAGGGAAGAACGGGTGCATATCTCTCTTCAGGAATCAATCTGTGGATAGTAATGACGCTCGTACTTCAAATAGCGAGAAAAGCCGTCAAACTCCATGAATCACTTTGCTGAAAAACCATTAGCTCCAATAACGACTAGAAAACTAAGTGAGACTATTTACTTGCCCATTAAAGATAGAATGGTCGTATCTTTCAGCGAATCATTTTATAATTAGTTACGAGCGTCCTACTTCAAAAAGGGAGAAAACCTATCTAAGTCTATGAATTATTCTGTTGAACTCCTCTTTAGAAAACTACTCGAGGAAATTTACATGTCTTTGAAATATAGAACGGGGCAATATCTCCTTTAAGAAATCATCTGGTGGACAATTACGTTTCTTGTGCTTGAATAGTAAGACTATCAATGGCTGAGAGTTATTCTGTTGTACTTATCTAACCAATAGAAAACTACTCGGGGCTATTCACTAGTTCATTAAGAAAGAACAGGGCCATATCTCTTGTAAGGAAACATTTTGTGAATAGACACGTTTCTTGTACTTCAAAGAGCGAGAAAAACTATATAACACCAAGAATCATTCTATTGTATAACCATTAGACACTACGCGATACTATTTCCTTGTCCATTAAAGAAGTAATTTGACAAATCATGTTATTATTTTTTACGACTATTGTAAATCAAATTGCGAGGAAACCAATGAAAGTTCTCAAATCATTTTACTGTGCTCATCTGAATTTTAGAAAACAAAACGAGAGTATTTACTTGTCTTATAAACTTAAAACAGGACAATTTTCACTTTTAACGAATCATTTCGTGTACAGTTATGTGTCTTCTACTACAAATAGCTGGCAAAACGACCTAACTTTGAGAATCTTTCCTTTGTACTCATCTAACCAATAGAAAGCTACACGGGGCTACTTATTTGTCCCCTAAGGAGAAGAACGGGGGTATATGTCTTTTTTTGGAATCAATCTGTGGATAGTAACGCGTCTTCTCTTCAAATAGCGATAAAAGCCATCTAACTCCATAAATCACTTTGTTGAATAACCATTAGCTCCAATAACCATTAGAAAACTAGGTGAGGCTATTTACATGCCCATTAAAGATAGAATAGGCCGTATATCTTCCAGTGAATCATTTATAATTAGTTACAAGCGTCCTATTTCAATAAGGGAGAAAACCTATCTAAGTCTATGAATTATTCCGTTGAACTCCTCTAACCATTAAAAAACTACTCGAGGAAATTTACATGTTTTTGAAAGATAGAACGGGGCAACATCTCCTTTAAGAAATCCTCCGGTGGACAATTACGTTTCTTGTGCTTGAAATAGCTACTAAGACTATCAATGGCTGAGAGTTATTCCATTGTACTTATCTAACCATTCGAAAACTACTCGGGGCTATTCACTTGTTCATTAAGGAAAGAAAGGGGCTATATCTCTTTTAAGGAAATGTTTTGTGAATAGTCACGCATCTTATACTTCAAAGATCGAGAAAAGCTATATACCACCAAGAATCATTCTGTTGTATAACCATTAGAAAACTACACGATGCTATTTACTTGTCCATTAAATATATAATGGGCAATATACTTTTCACAAATCATGTTATTATTTTTTACGAGTATTGTAAATCAAATAGTGAACAAACCAATAAAAGTCCTTGAATCATTCTGTTTTACTCCTTTGAATATTAGAATACTACACGAGACTATTTACTTGTCCTGTAAAGATACAACATGATGATATCTCTTTTAACGAATCATTTCGTGGATAATTATGCATCTTTGACAACAAATGGCTGGTAAAACAATCTAACTCTGAGAATCTTTCCGTTGGACTCATCTAACCAGTGGAAAACTGCACGGGGCTACTTATTTGTCCGCTAAGGGAAGAACTAGTGTATATCTCTTTTTAGAAATCATTCTGTGGATAGTAACGTGTCTTGTACTTCAAATAGTGAGAAAAGCCATCTAACTCTGTGAATCACTTTGTTGAATAACCATTAGTTCCAATAACCATTAGAAAACTAGGTGAGGCTATTTACTTGCCCATTAAAGATAGAATGGGTCGCATATCTCTCAGCGAATCATTTTATAATTAGTTACGAGCGGCATACGTCATGAAGGGAGAAAACCTATCTAAGTCCTTGAATTATTCCGTTGAACGCGTCTAACCATTAGAAAACTACTTGAGTAAATTTACTTGTCTTTTAATGATAGAACGGGGTAAAATCTCTTTTAAGAAATCATCCGGTGGACAATTACATGTCATGTGCATGAAATAGCTTCTAAAATAATCAATGGCTGACAATTATTCCGTTGCACTAATTTAACCATTAGAAAACTACTCGGGGCTATTTACTTGTCCATTAAGGAAAGAACGAGGCTATATCTCTTTTAAGGAAACATTTTGGGCAAAGTCACGCGTTTGAACTTCAAATAGCGAGGAAAGCTATATAACACCAGAAATCGTTCTGTTGCATAACCATTAGAAAACTATGCAAGGCTTTTTACTGTCCATTAAAGAAATAATGGGCATTATACTTTTGGTAAATCATGTTATTATTTTTTACGAGTATTGTAAACCAAATAGCGAGCAAACAATTGAAATTCCTTGAATCATTTTGTTGTACTCGTCCGAGTATTTGAAAACTAAACAAGACTATTTACTTGTCCTATAAAATAGAACAGGACAATATCTCCTTTATCGAAACATTTTGTGGATAATTACACGTCTTTCACAACAAATAGCTGGCAGAATGATCTAACTTTGAGAATCCTTCCATTGTACTCATCTAACCAATGGAAAACTATACGGGGCTACTTATTCGTCCACTAAGGGAAGAACGAGTGTATATCTCTTTTTAGGAATCAATCTGTGGATAGTAATACGTCTTGTACTTCAAATACGAGAAAAGCCATCTAACTCCGTGAATCACTTTGTTGAATAACCATTAGTTCCAATAACCATTAGAAAATTAGGTGAGGCTATTTACTTGCCCATTAAATATAGAATGGGTCGCATATCTCTCAGCGAATCATTTTATAATTAGTTACGAGCGTCCTACTTCATAAAGGGAGAAAACCTATCTCAGTCCTTGAATTACTCCGTTGAACTCGTCTAACGATTAGAAAACTACTCGAGGAAATTTACTTGTCTTTTAATGATAGAACGGGGTAAAATCTCTTTTAAGAAATCATCTGGTAGACGTTTCATGTGCATGAAATAGCTACTAAAACTATCAATGACTGAGAATTATTCCGTTACACTAATCTAACCATTAGAAAACTACTTTGGAAATTTACTTGCCCATTAAGGAAAGAACGGGGCTATATCTCTTTTAAGGAAATAATTTGTGCAGAGTCACATGTCTTGAACTTCAAATAGCGAGAAAAGCTATATAACACCAAAAATCATTCTGTGCATAACCATTAGAAAACTGCGCGAGGTTATTTACTTGTCCATTAAAGAAATAAGGGGCATTATACTTCTGGCAAATCATGTCATTATTTTTTATGAGTATTGTAAATCAAATAGTGAGCAAACGAATGAAAGTCCTCAAATCATTCTGTTGTACTCGTCCGAATATTAGAAACCTAAATAAGACTATTTACTTGTCCTGTAGAATAGAACACGATGATATCTCCTTTAACGAAACATTTCATGGATAATTACGCGTCTTCTAATACAAATAGCTGGGAAAATGATCCAACTTTGAGAGTCCTTCCGTTGAATCAATCTGTAGATAGCAAGCGTCTTGTACTTCAATTAGCGAGAAAAGCCATCTAACTCCGTGAATCACCATTAGTTCCAATAACCATTAGAAAATTAGGTGAGGCTATTTACTTGCCCATTAAATATAGAACCGGTCGTATATCTTTCAGCGAATCATTTTATAATTAGTTACGAACGTCCTACATCAAAAAGGGAGAAAACCGATCTGAGTCCATGAAGTATTCCGTTGAACTCGCCCAACCATTAGAAAACTACTCGAGGAAATTTACTTGACTTTAAAGATAGAATGGGCCAATATCTCTTTTCAGAAATCATCCGGTGGGCAATTGCGTGTCTTATGCTTGAAATAGCCAGTAAAACAATCAATGGTTGAGAATTATTTTGTTGTGTTTATCTAGCCATTAGAAAACTACTTGGGGCTTTTTACTTGTCCTTTAAGGAAAAACGGGGCTATATCTCTTTTAAGGAAACATTTTGGGCAGAGTCACGCGTTTTGAACTTCAAATAGCGAGGAAAGCTATGTAACACCAGAAATCGTTCTGTTGCATAACCATTAGAAAACTACGCGAGGATATTTACTTGTCCATTAAATATATAATGGGCAATATACTTTTGACAAATCATGTTATTATTTTTTATGAGTATTGTAAGCGAACAAACCAATAAAAGTCCTCGAATCATTTTGTTGTACATGTCTGAATATGAGAAAACCAAACGAGACTATTTACTTGTCCTATAAAGATAGAAAAGGACGATATCTCTTTTAACGAATCATTTTGTGGATAATTATGTGTCTTCCCCTACAAATAGCTGGTAAAATGATCAAACTCTGAGAATCCTTCCGTTGTACTCATCTAACCAATAGAAAACTACGGAGGCTAGTTATTTGTCCACTAAGGGAAGAACAGGTGTATATCTCTTCTTAGGAGTCAATATGTGGATAGTAAAGTGTCTTGTACTTCATATAGCGAGAAAAGCCATCTAACACCATGAATCACTTTGTTGAATAACCATTAGTCCCAATAACGATTAGAAAACCAGGTGAGGCTATTTACTTGCCCATTAAAGATAGAATAGGTCGTACATCTTTCAACAAATAATTTTATAATTAGTTACGAGCTTCCTACTTCAAATAGGGAGAAAACCTATCTAAGTTTATAAATTATTCCGTTGAACTCGTCTATCGATTAGAAAACTACTCGAGGAAATTTACTTGTCTTTTAAAGATAGAACGGGGTTATATCTCTTTTAAGAAATCATCCAATGGACAATTACGTGTCATGTACGTGAAATAGCTAGTAAGACTATCAATGGCTGAGAATTATTTTGTTTTATTTATCTAACCATTAGAAAACTACTCGGGGCTATTTCTTGTCCGTTAAGGAAAGAACGAGGCAACATCTCTTTTAAGGAAACATTTTGTACAGAGTCACGCGTCTTGAACTTCAAATAGCGAGAAAAGCTATATAACACCAAAAATTGTTCTGTTGCATAACTATTAGAAAACTACAAGAGGCTATTTACTTGTCCATTAAATAAATAACGGGCCATATACTTTTGGCAAATCATGTCATTATTTTTTACGAGTATTGTAAATCAAATAGTGAGCAAACGAATGAAAGTCCTCGAATCATTCTGTTGTACTGGTCCAGATATTAGAAACCTAAACAAGACTATTTACTTGTCCTGTAGAAGAGAGCACGAAGATAACTCCTTTAACGAAACATTTCATGGATAAATACGCGTCTTCTAATACAAATAGTTGGGAAAACGATCTAACTTTGAGAATCCTTCCGTTGAATCAATCTGTGGATAGCAAATGTCTTGTACTTCAAATAGCGAGAAAAGCCATCTAACTCCGTGAATCACTTTGTTGAATAACCATTAGTTCCAATAACCATTAGAAAATTAGGTGAGGCTATTAACTTGCCCATTGAAGATAGAATCGGTCATATATCTTTCAGCGAATCATTTTATAATTAGTTATGAGCGTCCTACATCAAAAAGGGAGAAAACCTAGCTAAGTCCATGAATTATTCCGTTGAATGCTTCTAACCATTAGAAAACTACTCAAGGAAATTTACTTGTCTTTAAAGATAGAACTGGCCAATATCTCTTTTAAGAAATCATCCGCTGGACAATTGCGTGTCTTGTACTTGAAATAGCCAGTAAAACAATCAATGGCTGAGAATTATTTTGTTGTATTTATCTAACCATTAGAAAACTACTCGGAGCTATTTACTTGTCCGTTAAAGAAAGAACGGGGCAATATCTCTTTCAAGGAAATATTTTGGGTAGAGTCACGCGTCTTGAACTTCAAATAGCAAGAAAAGCTGTATAACACCAGAAATCGTTCTGTTGCATAACCATTAGAAAACTATGCGAGGCTATTTACTTGTCCATTAAATATATAATGGGCAATATACTTTTGACAAATCATGTTATTATTTTTTATGAGTATTGTAAATTAAATAGCGAACAAACCAATAAAAGTCCTCGAATCATTTTGTTGTACACGTCTGAATATTAGAAAACTAAACGAGACTATATACTTGTCCTATAAAATAGAATAGGATGATATCTCCTTTCACAAAACATTTCGTGGATAATTATGTGTCTTTCGCAACAAATAGCCGGCAAAATGATCTAACGTTGAGAATCCTTCGATTGTACTCATCTAACCAGTGGAAAACTGCACGGGGCTACTTATTTGTCCACTAAGGGAAGAACAGGTGTATATCTCTTTTTAGGAATCAATCTGTGGATAGTAACGCGTCTTGTACTTCAAATAGCGAGTAAAGCCATCTAACTCCATGAATCACTATGTGGAATAACCATTAGTCCCAATAACGATTAGAAAACTGGGTGAGGCTATTTACTTGCCCATTAAAGATAGAATAGGTCGTATATCCTTTAGCAAATATTTTTATAATTAGTTACAAGCGTCCTACTTCAAAAAGGGAGAAAACCTATCTAAGTCAGTGAATTATTTCGTTGAACTCGTCTAATCATTAGAAAACTACTCGAGGAAATTTACTTGTCTTTTAAAGATAGAACGGGGTTATATCTCTTATAAGAAATCATCCGGTGGACAATTACGTGTCATGTGCTTGAAATAGCTAGAAAGACTATCAATGGCTGAGAATTATTTTGTTGTATTTATCTAACCATTAGAAAACTACTCAGGGGCTATTTACTTGTCTGTTAAGGAAAGAACGGGGCAATATCTCTTTTAAGGAATCATTTTGTCTAGAGTCACGCGTCTTGAACTTCGCATAGCTAGAAAAGGTATATAACGCCAAAAATTGTTCTGTTGCATAACCACTAGAAAACTACGAGAGGCTATTTACTTGTCTATTAAAGAAATAACGAGCCATATACTTTTGGCAAATCATGCCATTATTTTTTAGGAGTATTGTAAATCAAATAGTGAGCAAACGAATGAAAGTCCTCGAACCATTCTATTGTACTCGTCCGAATATTAGAAACCTAAACAAGACTATTTACTTCTCCTGTAGAATAGAACACGATGATATCTCCTTTAACAAAACATTTCATGGATAATTACACGTCTTCTAATACAAATAGCTGGGAAAACGATCTAACTTTGAGAATCCTTCCATTGAATCAATCTGTGGATAGCAAGCATCTTGTACTTCAATTAGTGAGACAAGCCATCTAACTCCGTGAATCACCTTGTTGAATAACCATTAGTTCCAATAACCATTAGAAAATTAGGTGAGGCTATTTACTTGCCCATTAAAGATAGAACCGGTTGTATATCTTTCAACGAATCATTTTGTAATTAGTTACGAGCTTCCTATATCGAAAAGGGAGAAAACCTATCTATGTCCATGAATTATTCCGTTGAACTCCCCCAACCATTAGAAAACTACTCGAGGAAATTTACTTGACTTTAAAGATAGAACGGGATAATATCTCTTTTCAGAAATCATCCCGTGGACAATTGCGTGTTTTATGCTTGAAATAGCTAGTAAAACAATCAATGGCTGAGAATTATTTTGTTGTGTTTATCTAACGATCTGAAAACTACTGGGGGCTATTTACTTGTCTGTTAAGGAAAGAACGGGGCTATATCTCGTTTAAGGAAACATTTTGGGAAGAGTCACGTGTCTTCAACTTCAAATAGCAAGAAAAGCTATATAACACCATAAATCGTTCTGTTGCATAACCATTAGAAAACTATGCGAGGATATTTACTTGTCCATTAAATATATAATGGGCAATATACTTTTGACAAATCATGTTATTATTTTTTATGAGATTGTAAATTAAATAGCTAACAAACCAATAAAAGTCCTCAAATTACTTTGTTGTACACGTCCGAATATTAGAAAACCAAACGAGACTATTTACTTGTCCTACAAAGATAGCACAGGACGATATATCTTTTAACGAATCATTTTGTGGATAATTATGCGTCTTCTACTACAAATAGCTGGGAAGTTGATCAAATTATGAGAATACTTCCGTTGTACTTATCTAACCAATAAAAAACTGTACGGGGCTACTTATTTGTCCACTAAGGGAAGAACGGGTGTATATCCCTTTTTACGAATCAATCTATAGATAGTAACCTGTGTTGTACTTCAAATAGCGAGAAAAGCTATACAACACCAAGAATCGTTATGTTGTATAAACATTAGAAAACTGCGCGATGTTATTTACTTGTCCATTAAATATATAATAGGCAATATACTTTTGACAAGTCACGTTATTATTTTTTGCGAGAATTGTGAATCAAATAGCTAACAAACCAATGAAAGTCCTCGGATCATTTTGCTGTAAACGTCCGAATATTAGAAAACCAAACGAGACTATTTACTTGTCCTATAAAGATAGAACAGGACGATATCTTTTTTAACAAATGATTTTGTGGATAATTATGTGTCTTCTACTACAAATAGCTAGGAAGTCGATCAAACTCTGAGAATACTTCCGTTGTACTCATCTAACCAATAGAAAACTGCATAGGGCTACTTATTTGTCCACTAAGGGAAGAACGGGTGTATATCTCTTTTTACGAATCAATCTGTGGATAGTAATATGTGTTGTACTTCAAATAGCGAGAAAAGCCGTCTAACTCCATGAATCACTTTGTTGAATAACCACTAGTTCCCATAACCATTAGAAAACTAGGTGAGGCTACTTACTTGCCCATTAAATATAGAACAGGTCGTATATCTTTCAGCAAATCATTTTATAATTAGCTACGAGCGTCCTACTTCAAAATGGGAGAAAACCAATCTAAGACTATGAATTATTCAGTTAAACTCCTCTAACCATTAGACAACTACTCGAGGAAATTTACTTGTCTTTTAAAGATAGAACAGGGAAATATCTCTGTTAAGAAATCATCTGGGGGACAATTACCTGTCTTGTGTTTGAAATAGCTTGTAAAACTATCAATGATTGAGAATTATTTCGATGTACTTATCTAACCATTAGAAAACTACTCGGGGCTATTTACTTGTCCATTAAGGAAAGAACGGGGCTATATCTCTTCTACGGAAACATTTGGTGAATTGTCAAGCGTCTTGTACTTCAAATAGCGATAAAAGCAGTATAACACCAAGAGTCGGTCTGTTATATAACCATTGGATAACTACACGAGGCTATTTACTTGTCCCTTAAAGATATAATGGGCCATTTACTTTTGACAAATCATGTTATTATTTTTTCTGAGTATTGTATACCAAATAGCGAGCAAACCAATGAAAGTCCTAGAGTCATTATGTTGTACTCGTTTGAATATTCAAAAACTTAAACGAGACTATTTACTTGTCCTATAAAGATAGAACAGGATGATATCTATTTAAACGAATCATTTCGTGGATAATTATGCGTCTTCTACTACAAATAGCTGGTAAAACGATCTAGCTATGTGAATCCTTCCGTTGGACTCATCTAACCAATAGAAAACTTCACAGGGCTACTTATTTGTCCGCAAAGGGAAGAACGGGTGCATGTCTCTTTTTAGGAATCAATATGTGGACAGTAACGCAACTTCTACTTCAAATAGCGAGAAGAGCCATCTAACTCCATTAATCACTTTGTTGAATAACCATTAGTTCCAATAATGATTAGAAAACTAGTGAAGCTATTTACTTGCCCATTAAAGATAGAGTAGGACCTATATTTTTCAGCGAATCATTTTATAATTAGTTATGAGCGTCCTACTTCAAAAAGGGAGAAAACGGATCTAAGTCCATGAATTATTCCATTGAACTCATCTAACCATTACAAAACTACTCGAGGAAATTTACTTGTCTTTTAAAGATAGAACGGGGCAATATCTCTTTTAATAAATCATCCGTTGGACAATTACGTTTCTTGTGCTCGAAATAGCTAGTAAAACTATCAATGGCTGAGAATAATGTCGCTGTACTTATCTAACCATTAGAAAACTACTCAGGGCTATTTAATTGTCCATTAAGGAAAGAACGGGGTTATATCTCTTTTAAGGAAACATTTTGTGAATAGTCACGCGTCATGTATTTCAAATAGCGAGAAAAGCTACATAACACCAAAAATCGTTCTGTTGCATCTACCTTTAGAAAACGACGTGAGGCTATATGCTTATCAATTAAAGATATAATGGGCCAATTTCTTTTGACAAATCATGTTATTATTTTTTAAGAGTATTGTAAATCAAATAGCGAGCAAACAAATGAAAGTCCTCGAATCATTCTATTGCTCTCCTCTGAGATATTAGAAAACTAAACGAGACTATTTACTTATCCTGTAACGATAGAACATGACGATATCTATTTTTACAAATTATTTCGTGGATAATTACGCGTCTTCTGCTAAAAATAGCTGGTAGAATGATCTAACTCAGACAATCCTTCCGTTAGACTCATCTAACCAATAGAAAATTGCTCGGGGCTACTTATTTGACTACTAAAGGAAGAAAGGGTGTATATCTCAATCTGTATATAGTAACACTAATAGGAATCAATCTGTGCATCCGATCTTGACTTGTACTTCAAATGGTAAGAATAGCCATCTAACTCCATGAATCACTTCATTGAATAAACACTAGTTCCAATAACGATTAGAAAACTAGGGAGGCTATTTACTTGCCCATTAAAGATAGAATAGGCCGTATATCTCTCAGCGAATCATTTTATAATTAGTTAAGAGCATCCTACTTCAAAAAGGGAGAAAACATATCTAAGTCCATGAATTATTCCATTGAACTCATCTAACCATTAGAAAACAACTCGAGGAAATTTACTTGTCTTTTAAAGATAGAACGGGGCAATATCTCTTTTAAGAAATCATCCGGTGGACAATTACGTTTGTTGTGCTTGAAATAGCTAGTAAAACTATCAATGGTTGAGAATTATTCCGTTCTACTTATCTTACCATCAGAAAACTACTCGGCGCTATTTACTTGTCCATTGAGGAAAAAATGGGGCTATATCACTTCTAAGGAAACATTTGGTGAATAGTCACGCACGCGTCTTGTACTTCAAATAGCGAGAAAAGCTATATAACACCAAAAATCGTTGTGCTGCATAACCGTTAGAGAACTACGCGAGGCTATATGCTTGTCCATTAAAGATATAATGGGCCAATTTCTTTTGGCAAATCGTGTTATTATTTTTTACGAGTATTGTTAATCAAATAGCGAGCAAACAAATGAAAGTCCTTGAATCATTCTATTGCTCTCCTCCGAATATTAGAAAACTAAACGAGACTATTTACTTATCCTGTAAAGATAGAACATGACGATATCTCTTTTAACAAATCATTTCGTGGATAATTATGCTTCTTCTACTAAAAATAGCTGGAAAAACGATTGAACTTTGAGAATCCTTCCGTTGGACTCATCTAACCAATAGAAAACTACTCGGGGCTGCTTATTTGTCCACCAAGGGAAGAATGGGTGTATATATCTTTTTAGGAATCAATATGAGGATAGTAACGCGTCTTGTAATTCAAATAGCGAGAAAAGCCATCTAACTCCATGAATCACTTTCTTGAATAACCACTAGTTCCAACAACGATTAGAAAACTAGGTGAGGCTATTTACTTGCCCATCGAAGATAGAATAGGCCGTATATCTTTCAGCAAATCATTTTCTAATTAGTTACGAGTGTCCTACTTCAAAAAGGGAGAAAACTTGTCTAAGTCCATGAATTATTCCATTGAATTCATCTTACCATTAGAAAACTACTTAGAAAATTTACTTGTCTTTTAAAGATAGAACGGGGCAGTATCACTTTTAAGAAATCATCCGGTGGACATTTATGTTTCTTATGCTTGAAAATAGCTAGTAAAACTATCAATGGTTGAGAATTATTCCGTTGTACTTATCTTACCATCAGAAAACTACTCGGGGCTATTTACTTGAGATCGGAAGAAAGAACGGGGCTATTCAAATGGCGATAAAAGCAAAATAACACCAAGAATCAGTCTGTTATATAACCATTAGAAAGCTACATGAGGCTATTTACTTGTCCCTTAAAGATATACTGGGCCGTTTACTTTTGACAAATCTTGTTATTATTTTTTCCGGGTACTGAAAACATAATAGCGAGCAAACCAATGAAAGTCCTCGAATCATTCTGTTGCTCTCCTCCAAAACTACACGAGACTATTTACTTATCCTATAAAGATAGAACAGGACGATATCTCCTTTAAGAAATCATTTCATGGATAATTACGCTTATTCTACTAAAAATAGCTGGAAAAACGATTTAACTCTGAGAATCCTTCCGTTGGACTCATCTAACCACAAGAAAACGGCATTAGCTGCTTATTTGTCCACTAAGGGAAGAACAGGTGTATATCTCTTTTTATCAATCGTGGATAGTACCGCGACTAGTACTTCAAATAGCGAGAAAGGCAAACTAACTCCATGAATCACTTTGTTGAATAACCATAAGTTCCTATAACGATTAGAAAACTAGGTGACGCTATTTACTTGCCCATTAAAGATAGAATAGGTCGTATATCTTTCAACCAATCATTTTATAATTAGTTACGAGCGTCCTACTTCAAAAATGGAGAAAACCTATCTAAGTCCATGAATTATTCCGTTGAACTCATCTAACCAATAGAAAACTACTCGAGGAAATTTACTTGTCTTTTAAAGATAGTACGGGGCAATATTTCTTTTAAGAAATCATCCGGTGGACAATTACGTGAGATCTGCTTGAAATAGCTAGTAAAACTATCAATGGGTGAGAATTATTTCATTGTACTTATCTAACCATTTGAAAAATACTCGGGGCTATTTACTTGTCCATTAAGGAAAGAACAGGGCTATATCTCTTCTAATGAAACATTTTGTGAATAGTCACGCGTCTTATACTTCAAGTACCGAGAAAAGCTAATTAACACCAAAAATCATTCTGTTGGTGAATAGTAGAGCGTCTTGTACTTCAAATGGCGATAAAAGATATAATGGGCCAATTTCTTTTGACAAATCATGTTATTATTTTTTACGAGTATTGCAAATCTAATAGTGAGCAAACGAATGAAAGTCCCCTTGAATCATTCTTTTGCTCTCCTCCAAATATTAGAAAACTAAACGAGACTATTTACTTATCCTATAAAGATAGAACAGGACAATATCTCTTTTAACAAATCATTTCATGGATAATTATGCTTCTTCTACTAAAAATAGCTGGAAAAACGATTTAACTCTGAGAATCCTTCCGTTGGACTCATCTAACCAGTAGAAAACGGTACTGGGCTCCTAATTTGTCCACTAAGGGAAGACCGGGTGTATATCTCTTTTTAGGAATCAATCCGTGGATAATAACACGACTTGTAATTCAAATAGTGAGAAAAGACATCTAACTCCATAAATCACTTTCTTGAACAACCACTAGTTCCAATAACGATTAGAAAACTAGGTGAGGCTATTTACTTGCCCATTAAAGATAGAATAGGCCCTATATCTTTCAGCGAATCATTTTCTAAATAGTTACGAGTGTCCTACTTCAAAAAGGGAGAAAACCTGTCTAAGTCCATGAATTATTCCGTTGAACTCATCTAACCATTGGAAACTACTCAAGGAAATTTGCTTGTCTTTTAAAGATAGAACGGATCAATATCACTTTTAAGAAATCATCCGGTGGACAATTATGTTTCTTGTGCTTGAAAATAGCTAGTAAAACTATCAATGATTGAGAATTATTCCGTACTTATCTTACCATTAGAAAACTACTCGGGGATATTTATTTGTCCATTAAAGAAAGAACAGGGCTATATCTCTTCTAAGGAAACATTTGGTGAATAGTTGAACGTCTTGTACTTAAAATAGCGATAAAAGCAATATAACACCGAGGCTATTTACTTGTCCCTTAAAGATAAAATGGGCCATTTACTTCTGACAAATCATGTTACTATTTTTTCTGAGCACTGTAAACCAAATAGCGAGCAACCAATGAAAGTCCTCGAATCATTCTGTTGTACTCGTCTGAATACTATAAAACTTAAATGAGACTATTTACTTATCCTATAAATATAGAGCAGGACGATGTCTATTTAAACGAATCATTTCGGGGATAATTATACTTCTTCTACTACAAATGGCTAGTAAAATGATCTAACTTTGAGAATCCTTCCGTTGGACTCATCTAACCAATAGAAAATTGCACTTGGCTGCTTATTTGACCACTAAGGGAAGAACGGGTGTATATCTCTTTTTATCAATAGTGGATAGTAACGCAACTAGCACTTCAAATAGCAAGAAAAGCAATCTAACTCCATGAATCACTTTGTTGAATAACCATAAGTTCCTAGAAAACTAGGTGACGCTATTTACTTGCCCATTAAAGATAGAATAGGTAGAAAAGGTCGTATATCTTTCAGCAAATCATTTTATAATTAGTTATGAGTGTCCTACTTCAAAAAGGGAGAACCTATCTAAGTCCATGAATTATTCCGTTGAACTCATCTAACCATTAGAAAACTACTTGAGGAAATTTACTTGTCTTTTAAAGATAGAACGGGGCAATATCACTTTTAAGAAATCATCCAGTGGACAATTATGTTTCTTGTGCTTGAAAATAGCTAGTAAAACTATCAATGGTTGAGAATTATTCTATTGTACTTATCTTACCATCAGAAAACTGCTCGGTGCTATTTACTTGTCTATTGAAGAAAGAACAGGGCTATATCTCTTCTAAGGAAATATTTGGTGAATAGTCGAGCCTCTTGTACATCAAATAGCGATAAAAACAATATAACACCAAGAATCAGTCAGTTATAGAACCATTAGAAAGTGACACTAGGCTATTTACTTGTCCGTTAAAGATATACTAGGCGGTTTACTTTTGACAAATCTTGTTATTATTTTTTCCGAGTACTGAGAACGAAATAGCGAGCAAACCAATGAAAGTCCTCGAATCATTCTGTTGTACTCGTTTGAATATTAGAAAACTTAAATGAGACTATTTACTTGCCCTATAAAGATAGAATAGGACGATATCTATTTAAACGAATCATTTCGCGGATAATTATGCATCTTCCACTACAAATGGCTAGTAAAACGATCTAGCTCTGAGAATCCTTCCGTTGGACTCATCTAACCAATAGAAAACTGCACTGGGCTGCATATTTGTCCACTAAGGGAAGAACAGGTGTATATCTCTTTTTATCAATCACGGATAGTAACGCGACTAGCACTTCAAATAGCGAGAAAAGCAAACTAACTCCATGAATCACTTTGTTGAATAACCATAAGTTCCTATAACGATTAGAAAACTAGGTGACGTTATTTACTTGCCCATTAAAGATAGAATAGGTCGTATATCTTTCAGCGAATCATTTTATAATTATTTATTAGCGTCCTACTTCAAAAAGGAAGAAAACCTATCTAAGTCCATGAATTATTCTGTTGAACTCATCTAACTATTAGAAAACTACTCGAGGAAATTTATTTGTCTTTCAAAGATAGAACGGGGCAATATCTCTTTTAAGAAATCATCCAGTGGACAATTATGTGTGGTCTGCTTGAAATAGCTAGTAAAACTATCAATGGCTTAGAATTATTTCGCTGTACTTATCTAACCATTAGAAAACTACTTGGGGCTATTTACTTTTCCATTAAGGAAAGAATGCGGCTATATCTCTTTTAAGGAAACATTTTGTTAATAGTCACGCGTCTTGTACTTCAAATAGCGAGAAAAGCTATATAACACCGAAAATCATTCTGTTGCATAGCCATTAGAAAGCCACGCGAGGCTATATACTTGTCCATTAAAGATATAATGGGCCAATTTCTGTTGACAAATCATGTTATTATTTTTTAAGAGTATTGTAAATCAAATAGCGAGCAAACCAATGAATGTACTCGAATCATTCTATTGCACTCCTCCAAATATTAGAAAACTAAACGAGACTATTTACTGTTCCTCTAAAGATAGAACAGGACGATATCTCTTTTAATAAATCATTTCGTGGATAATTATGCTTCTTCTACTAAAAATAGCGGGAAGAATAGGTTGTATATCTTTCAGGGAATCATTTTCTAATTAGTCACGAGTGTCCTACTTCAAAAAGGGAGAAAACCGGTCTAAGTCCATGAATTATTCCGTTGAACTCATCTAACCATTAGAAAACTACTTGAGGAAATTTACTTGTCTTTTAAAGATAGAACGGGGCAATATCACTTTTAAGAAATCATCCGGCGGACAATTATGTTTCTTGTGCTTGAAAATAGCTAGTAAAACTATCAACGGTTGAGAATTATTCCGTTGTACTTATCTTACCATCAGAAAACTGCTCGGGGCTATTTACTTGTCCATTAAAGAAAGAACGCGGCTATATCTCTTCTAAGGAGACATTTGGTGAATAGTCGAGCGTCTTGTACTTCAAATAGCGATAAAAGCAATATAACCCCGAGAATCGGTCTGCTATATAACCAGAGATAGCTACACGAGGCTATTTACTTGTCCCTTAAAGATATACTGGGCCATTTATTTTGACAAATCTTGTTATTACTTTTTCCTAGTACTGAAAACGAAATAGGATGCAAACCAATGAATATCCTCGAATCATTCTGTTGTACTTGTCTGAATATTAGAAAACTTAAATGAGACTATTTACTCGTCCTATAAAGATAGAACAGGACGATATCTATTTAAACGAATCATTTCGTGGATAATTATGCATCTTCTACTGCCAATGCCTGGTAAAACGATCTAACTCTGAGAATCCTTCTGTTGGACTCATCTAACCAATAGAAAACTGCACTGGGCTGCTTATTTGTCCACTAAGGGAAGAACAGGTGTATATCTCTTTTTATCAATCGTGGATAGTAACCCGACTAGTACTTCAAATAGCAAGAAAAGCAAACTAACACCATGAATCACTTTGATGAATAACAATAAGTTGCTATAACGATTAGAAAACTAGGTGACGCTATTTACTTGCCCATTAAAGATATAATCGGTTGTACGTCTTTCGGCGAATCATTTTATAATTAGTTACGAGCGTCCTACTTCAAAAAGGGGAGAAAAGCTATCTAAGTCCATGAATTATTCTGTTGAACTCATCTAACCATTTGAAAACTACTCGAGGAAATTTACTTGTCTTTTAAAGGTAGAACGGGGCAATAGCTTTCTTAAGAAATCATCCGGTGGACAATTACGTGTCATCTGCTTGAAATAGCTAGTAAAACTATCAATGGCTGAGAATTATTTCGCTGTACTTATCTAACCATTAGAAAAATACTCGGGGCTATTTACTTGTCCATTAAAGAAAGAATGGGGCTATATCTCTTTTAAGGAAACATTTTGTGAATAGTCACGCGTCTTGTACTTCAAATAGCGAGAAAAGCTATATAACACCAAAAATCGTTCTGTTGCATAACCATTAGAAAGCCACGCGAGGCTATATACTTGTCCATTCAGGATATAATGGGCCAATTTCTTTTGACAAATCATGTTATTTTTTTTTACGAGTATTGTAAATCAAATAGCGAGCAAACCAATGAAAGTCCTCGAATCATTCTGTTGCTCTCCTCCAAATATTAGAAAACTAAATGAGACTATTTACTTATCCCATAAAGATAGAACATGACGATATCTCTTTTAACAAATCATTTCGTGGATAATTATGCTTCTTCTACTAAAAATAGCGGGAAAAATGATCTAACTCTGAGAATCCTTCCGTTGGACTCATCTAACCAGTAGAAAACTGCACGGGCTACTTATTTGTCAACTAAGGGGAGAACGGGTGTATTTCTCTTTTTAGGAATCAATCTCTGGATAGTAACATGACTTGTAATTCAAATAGCAAGAAAAGCCATCTAACTCCATGAAACACTTTCTGGAATAACCACTAGTTCCAACAACGATTAGAAAACTAGGTGAGGCTATTTACATTAAAGATAGAATAGGCCATATATCTTTCAGTGAATCATTTCCTAATTAGTTATGAGTGTCCTACTTCAAAAAGGGAGAAAACCTTGTCTAAGTCCATGAATTATTCCGCTGCACTCATCTAACCATTAGAAAACTACTTGATGAAATTTACTTGTCTTTTAAAGATAGAACGGGGCAATATCACTCTTAAAAAATCATCCGGCGGACGATTATGTTTCTTGTGCTTGAAAATAGCTAGTAAAACTATCAATGGTTGAGAATTATTCCGTTGCACTTATCTTACCATCAGAAAACTACTCGGGGCTATTTACTTGTCCATTAAAGAAAGAACGGGGCTATATCTCTTCTAAGGAAACATTTGCCCAATAGTCGAGCTTCTAGAATTCAAATAGCGATAAAAGCAATATAACACCAAGAATCGGTCTGTTATATAATCACTAGAAAGCTAAGCGAGGCTATTTACTTGTCCCTTAAAGATATACTGGGCCGTTTACTTTTGACAAAACATCTTATTATCTTTTCTGAGTACTGTAAATTAAATAGCGAGCAAACCAATGAAAGTCCTCAAATCATTCTGTTGTACTCGTCTGAATACTATAAAACTTAAATGAGACTATTTACTTGTCCTATAAAGATAGAACAAGACGATATCTATTTAAACGAATCATTTCGTGGATAATTATGCATCTTCTACTAAAAATAGCTAGAAAAATGATCTAACTATGACACGACGCTCTTCCGATCTCTCATCTAACCAGTAGAAAACAGCACGGGGGCTGCTTATTTGTCAACTAAGGGAAGAACAGGTGTATTTCTCTTTTTAGGAATCAATCTGTGGATAGTAACACGAATTGTAATTCAAATAGCGAGAAAAGCTATCTAACCCCATGAATCACTTTCTTGAATAACCACTAGTTCCAACAACAATTAGAAAACTAGTTGAGGCTATTTACTTGCCCATTAAAGATAGAATAGGCCGATCTCTTTCAGCAAATCATTTTCTAATTAGTTACGAGTGTCCTACTTCAAAAAGGGAGAAAACCTTGTCTAAGTCCAAGAATTATTCCGTTGCGCTCATCTAACCATTGGAAAACTACTTGAGGAAATTTACTTGTCTTTTAAAGATAGAACGGGGCAATATCACTCTTAAGAAATCATCCGGTGGACAATTATGTTTCTTGTGCTTGAAAATAGCTAGTAAAACTATCAATGGTTGAGAATTATTCCGTTGTATTTATCTTAACATCAGAAAACTACTCGGAGATATTTACTTGTCCATTAAAGAAAGAACAGGGCTATATCTCTCCTAAGGAAACATTTGGTGAATAGTCGAGCATCTTGTACTTCAAATAGCGATAAAAGCAATATAACACCAAGAATTGGTCTATTATATAATCACCAGAAAGCTACCCGAGCCTATTTACTTGTCCCTTAAAGATATACTGGGCCGTTTACTTTTGACAAATCATGTTATTATCTTTTCCGAGCACTGTAAACCAAATAGCGAGCAACCAATGAAAGTCCTCGAATCATTCTGTTGTACTCGTCTGAATACTATAAAACTTAAATGAGACTATTTACTTATCCTATAAATATAGTGCAGGACGATGTCTATTTAAACGAATCATTTCGTGGATAATTATGCCTCTTCTATTACCAATGGCTGGTAAAATGATCTAACTCTGAGAATCCTTCCGTTGGACTCATCTAACCAATAGAAAACTGCACTGGGCTGCTTATTTGTCCACTAAGGGAAGAAGGAGTGTATATCTCTTTTTATCAATCGGGGATAGTAATGCGACTAGTTCTTCAAATAGTGAGAAAAGCAGACTAACTCCATGAATCACTTTGTTGAATAACCATAAGTTCCTATAACAATTAGAAAACTAGGTGACGCTATTCACTTGACCATTAAAGACATAATAGGTCGTATATCTTCGCAGCGAATCATTTCTAATTAGTTACGAGTGTCCTACTTCAAAAAGGGAGAAAACCTTGTCTAAGTCCATGAATTATTCTGTTACACTCATCTAACCATTAGAAAACTACTTGAGGAAATTTACTTGTCTTTTAAAGATAGAACAGGGCAATATCACTCTTAAGAAATCATCCGGAGGGCAATTATGTTTCTTGTGCTCGAAAATAGCTAGTAAAACTATCAATGGTTGAGAATTATTCCGTTGCACTTATCTTACCATCAGAAAACTACTCTGGGCTATTTACTTGTCCATTAAAGAAAGAACGAGCCTATATCTCTTCTAAGGAAACATTTGGCGAATAGTCGAGCATCTTGTACTTCAAATAGTGATAAAAGCAATATAACACCAAGAATTGGTCTGTTATATAATTACTAGAAAGCTACGCGAGGCTATTTACTTGTCCCTTAAAGATATACTGGGCCGTTTAATTTTGACAAATCATGTTATTATCTTTTCCGAGCACTGTAAACCAAATAGCGAGCAAACCAATGAAAGTCCTCAAATCATTTTGTTGCACCCATCTGAATACTATAAAAATTAAATGAGACTATTTACTTGTCCTATAAAGATAGAACCGGATGATATCTATTTAAACGAATCATTTCGTGGATAATTATGCATCTTCTACTAAAAATAGCTGGAAAAACGATCTAACTCTGAGAATCCTTCCGTTGGACTCATCTAACCAGTAGAAAACAGCACGGGGCTGCTTATTTGTCAACTAAGGGAAGAACGGGTGTATTTCTCTTTTTAGGAATCAATCTGTGGATAGTAACGCGACTAGTACTTCAAATAGCGAGAAAAGCAGACTAACCCCATGAATCACTTTCTTGAATAACCACTGGTTCCAACAACGATTAGAAAACTAGTTGAGGCTATTTACTTGCCCATTAAAGACATAATAGGTCGTATATCTTCGCAGCGAATCATTTTCTAATTAGTTACGAGTGTCCTACTTCAAAAAGGGAGAAAACCTTGTCTAAGTCCACAAATTATTCCGTTGCGCTCATCTAACCATTGGAAAACTACTTGAGGAAATTTACTTGTCTTTTAAAGATAGAACGGGGCAATATCACTCTTAAGAAATCATCCGGTGGACAATTATGTTTCTTGTGCTTGAAAATAGCTAGTAAAACTATCAATGGTTGAGAATTATTCCGTTGTATTTATCTTACCATCAGAAAACTACTCGGGGTTATTTACTTGTCCATTAAAGAAAGAACAGGGCTATATCTCTCCTAAGGAAACATTTGGTGAATAGTCGAGCATCTCATACTTCAAATAGCGATAAAAGCAATATAACACCGAGGCTGTTTACTTGTCCCTTAAAGATATAATGGGCAATTTACTTTTGACAAATCATGTTATTATATTTTCCGAGTATCGTAAACCAAATAGCAAGCAAACCAATGAAAGTCCTCAAATCATTCTGTTGTACTCATCTGAGTATTAGACAACTTAAACGAGACTATTTACTTGTCCTATAAAGATAGGACAATAAGATATCTATTTAAACGAATCATTTCATGGATAATTATGCTACTTCTACTTTAAATGGATGGTAAAATGATCTAACTCTAAGAATCCTTCCGTTGGACTCATCTAACCAATAGAAAACTGCACTGGGCTGCTTATTTGTCCACTGAGGGAAGAACAGGTGTATATCTCTTTTTATCAATCGTGGATAGTAATGCGACTATCACTTCAAATAGAAAAAAAAAACTAACTCTATGAATCACTTTGTTGAATAACCATAAGTTCCTATAACGATTAGAAAACTAGGTGACGCTATTTACTTGCCCATTAAAGATAGAATAGGTCGTATATCTTTCAGCGAATCATTTTATAATTAGTTTCGAGTGTCCTACTTCAAAAAGGGAGAAAGCCTATCTAAGTCCATGAATTATTCCGTTGAACTTATCTGACCATCGAAAACTACTCGGGGCTATTTACTTGTCCATTAAACAAAGAAAGGCGCTATATCTCTTCTAAGGAAACATTTGGTGAATAGTCTAACGTCTTGCACTTCAAATAGCGATAAAAGCAATATAACAACGAGGCTATTTACTTGTCCCTTAAAGATATAATGGGCCATTTACTTTTGACAAATCATGTTATTATCTTTTCCGAGCACTGTAAACCAAATAGCGAGCAAACCAATGAAAGTCCTCGTATCATTCTGTTGTACTCGTCTGAATACTATAAAACTTAAATGAGACTATTTACTTGTCCTATAAAGATAGAACAGGACAATATCTATTTTAACAAATCATTTCGTGGATAATTTTACGTCTTCTACTAAAAATAGCTGGAAAACGATTTAACTCTGAGAATCCTTCTGTTGGACTCATCTAACCAGTAGAAAACAGCACGGGGCTGCTTATTTGTCAACTAAGGGAAGAACGGGTGTATTTCTCTTTTTAGGAATCAATCTGTGGATAGTAACACGACTTGTAATTCAAATAGCGAGGAAAGCCATCTAACTCCATGAATCACTTTCTTGAATAACTAGTTCCAACAGTGATTAGAAAACTAGTTGAGGCTATTTACTTGCCCATTAAAGACATAATAGGTCGTATATCTTCGCAGCGAATCATTTTCTAATTAGTTACGAGTGTCCTACTTCAAAAAGGGAGAAAACCTTGTCTAAGTCCACAAATTATTCCGTTGCGCTCATCTAACCATTGGAAAACTACTTGAGGAAATTTACTTGTCTTTTAAAGATAGAACGGGGCAATATCACTCTTAAGAAATCATCCGGTGGACAATTATGTTTCTTGTGCTCGAAAATAGATAGTAAAACTATCAATGGTTGAAAATTATTCCGTTGTATTTATCTTACCATCAGAAAACTACTCGGGGTTATTTACTTGTCCATTAAAGAAAGAACGGGGCTATATCTCTCCTAAGGAAACATTTGGTGAATAGTCGAGCATCTCATACTTCAAATAGCGATAAAAGCAATATAGCACCGAGGCTGTTTACTTGTCCCTTAAAGATATAATGGGCCATTTACTTTTGACAAATCATGTTATTATATTTTCCGAGTGTCGTAAACCAAATAGCGAGCAAACCAATGAAAGTCCTCAAATCATTCTGTTGTACTCGTCTAAATATTAGACAACTTAAACGAGACTATTTACTTGTCCTATAAAGATAGGACAATACGATATCTATTTAAACGGATCATTTCATGGATAATTATGCTACTTCTACTATAAATGGCTGGTAAAATGATCTAACTCTGAGAATCCTTCCGTTGGACTCATCTAACCAATAGAAAACTGCACTGGGTTGCTTATTTGTCCACTGAGGGAAGAACGGGTGTATATCTCTTTTTATCAATCGTAGATAGTAATGCGACTATCACTTCAAATAGAAAAGCAAACTAACTCTATGAATCACTTTGTTGGATAACCATAAGTTCCTATAATGATTAGAAAACTAGGTGACGCAATTTACTTGCCCATTAAAGATAGAATAGGTCGTATATCTTTCAGCGAATCATTTTATAATTAGTTTCGAGCGTCCTACTTCAAAAAGGGAGAAAACCTATCTAAGTCCATGAATTATTCCGTTGAACTTATCTAACCATCAGAAAACTACTCGGGGCTATTTACTTGTCCATTAAACAAAGAACGGGGCTATATCTCTTCTAAGGAAACATTTGGTGAATAGTCGAACGCCTTGTACTTCAAATAGCGATAAAAGCAATATAACACCGAGGCTTTTTACTTGTCCCTTAAAGATATAATGGGCCATTTACTTTTGGCAAATCATGTTATTATCTTTTCCGAGCACTATAAACCAAATAGCGAGCAAACCAATAAAAGTCCTCAAATCATTCTATTGTACTCGTCTGAATACTATAAAACTTAAATGAGACTATTTACTTGTCCTATAAAGATGGAACAGGACAATATCTATTTTAACAAATCATTTCGTGGATAATTTTGCGTCTTCTACTAAAAATAGCTGGAAAAACGATCTAACTCTGAGAATCCTTCTGTTGGACTCATCTAACCAATAGAAAACAGCACGGGGCTGCTTATTTGTCAACTAAGGGAAGAACGGGTGTATTTCTCTTTTTAGGAATCAATCTGTGGATAGTAACACGACTTGTAATTCAAATAGCGAGAAAAGCCATCTAACTCCATGAATCGCTTTCTTGAATAACCACTAGTTCCAACAACGATTAGAAAACTAGTTGAGGCTATTTACTTGCCCATTAAAGATAGAATTGGCCGTATATCTTTCAGCGAATCATTTTCTAATTAGTTACGAGTGTCCTACTTCAAAAAGGGAGAAAACCTTGTCTAAGTCCACGAATTATTCCGTTGCGCTCATCTAACCATTGGAAAACTACTTGGGGAAATTTACTTGTCTTTTAAAGATAGAACGGGGCAATATCACTCTAAAGAAATCATCCGGTGGACGATTATGTTTCTTGTGCTTGAAAATAGCTAGTAAAACTATCAATGGTTGAGTATTATTCCGTTGTACTTATCTTACCATCAGAAAGCTACTCGGGGCTATTTACTTGTCCATCAAAGAAAGAACGGGGCTATATCTCTTCTAAGGAAACATTTGGCGAATAGTCGAGCATCTTGTACTTCAAATAGCGATAAAAGCAATATAACACCAAGAATTGGTCTATTATATAATCACCAGAAAGCTACCCGAGCCTATTTACTTGTCCCTTAAAGATATACTGGGCCGTTTACTTTTGACAAATCATGTTATTATCTTTTCCGAGCACTGTAAACCAAATAGCGAGCAAACCAATGAAAGTCCTCGAATCATTCTGTTGTACTCTTCTGAATACTATAAAACTTAAATGAGACTATTTACTTGTCCTATGAAGATATAACAGGACAATATCTATTTTAACAAATCATTTCGTGGATAATTTTGCGTCTTCTACAAAAAATAGCTGGAAAAACGGTCTTCCGATCTCTGTTGGACTCATCTAACCAGTAGAAAACAGTGAAGGGCTACTTATTTGTCAACTAAGGGAAGAACGGGTGTATTTCTCTTTTTAGGAATCAATCTGTGGATAGTAACACGACTTGTCCACAAATTCTTCGCAGCGAATCATTTTCTAATTAGTTACGAGTGTCCTACTTCAAAAAGGGAGAAAACCTTGTCTAAGTCCACAAATTATTCCATTGCGCTCATCTAACCATTGGAAAACTACTTGAGGAAATTTACTTGTCTTTTAAAGATAGAACGGGGCAATATCACTCTTAAGAAATCATCCGGTGGACAATTATGTTTCTTGTGCCCGAAAATAGCTAGCAAAACTATCAATGGTTGAGAATTATTCCGTTGTATTTATCTTACCATCAGAAAACTACTCGGGGTTATTTACTTGTCCATTAAAGAAAGAACGGGGCTATATCTCTCCTAAGGAAACATTTGGTGAATAGTCGAGCGTCTTGTACTTCAAATAGCGATAAAAGCAATATAACACCGAGGCTGTTTAATTGTCCCTTAAAGATACAATGGGCCATTTACTTTTGACAAATCATGTTATTATATTTTCCGAGTGTCGTAAGCCAAATAGCGAGCAAACCAATGAAAGTCCTCAAATCATTCTGTTGTACTCGTCTGAATATTAGACAACTTAAACGAGACTATTTACTTGTCCTATAAAGATAGGACAATACGATATCTATTTAAACGGATCATTTCATGGATAATTATGCTACTTCTACTATAAATGGCTGGTAAAATGATCTAACTCTGAGAATCTTTCCGTTGGACTCATCTAACCAATAGAAAACTGCACTGGGTTGCTTATTTGTCCACTGAGGGAAGAACGGGTGTATATCTCTTTTTATCAATCGTGGATAGTAATGCGACTATCACTTCAAATAGAAAAGCAAACTAACTCTATGAATCACTTTTGTCGGATAACCATAAGTTCCTATAACGATTAGAAAACTAGGTGACGCTATTTACTTGCCCATTAAAGATAGAATAGGTCGTATATCTTTCAGCGAATCATTTTATAATTAGTTTCGAGCGTCCTACTTCAAAATGGGAGAAAACCTATCTAAGTCCATGAATTATTCCGTTGAACTTATCTAACCATCAGAAAACTACTCGGGGCTATTTACTTGTCCATTAAATCTCTTCTAAGGAAACATTTGGTGAATAGTCGAACGTCTTGTACTTCAAATAGCGATAAAAGCAATATAACACCGAGGCTATTTACTTGTCCCTTAAAGATATAATGGGCCGTTTACTTTTGACAAATCATGTTATTATTTGTTATGAGTATTGTAAATCAAATAGTGAGCAAACCATTGAAAGTCCCCGAATCATTCTGTTGCTCTCCTCCAAATATTAGAAAACTAAGCAAGACTATTTACTTATCCTGTAAAGATAGAACAGGACGATATCTCTTTTAACAAATCATTTCGTGGATAATTTTGCGTCTTCTACTAAAAATAGCCAGAAAAATGATCTAACTCTGAGAATCCTTCCGTTGGACTCATCTAACCAGTAGAAAACTGCACGGGGCTGCTTATTTGTCAACTAAGGGAAGAACGGGTGTATTTCTCTTTTTAGGAATCAATCTGTGGATAGTAACACGACTCGTAATTCAAATAGCGAGAAAAGCCATCTAACTCCATGAATCACTTTCTTGAATAACCATTAGTTCCAACAACGATTAGAAAACTAGTTGAGGCTATCTTCCGATCTTGCCCATTAAAGATAGAATAGGCCGTATATCTTTCAGCGAATCATTTTCTAATTAGTTATGAGTGTCCTACTTCGAAAAGGGAGAAAACCTTGTCTAAGTCCACGAATTATTCCGTTGCGCTCATCTAACCATTAGAAAACTACTTGGGGAAATTTACTTGTCTTTTAAAGATAGAACGGGGCAATATCACTCTTAAGAAATCATCCAGTGGACGATTATGTTTCTTGTGCTTGAAAATAGCTAGTAAAACTATCAATGGTTGAGAATTATTACGTTGTACTTATCTTACCATCAGAAAACTACTCGGGGCTATTTACTTGTCCATTAAAGAAAGAACGGGGCTATATCTCTTCTAAGGAAACATTTGGCGAGTATTCGAGCATCTTGTACTTCAAATAGCGATAAAAGCAATATAACACCAAGAATCGGTCTGTTATATAATCACCAGATAGCTACACGAGCCTATTTATTTGTCCCTTAAAGATATACTGGGCCATTTACTTTTACAACTCATGTTATTATCTTTTCCGAGTACTGTAAACCAAATAGCGAGCAAACAAATGAAAGTGCTCAAATCATTCTGTTGCACTCGTTTGGATACTAGAAAACTTAAATGAGACTATTTACTTTTCCTATAAAGATAGAACAGGACGATATCTATTTAAACGAATCATTTCGTGGATAATTATGCATCTTCTATTACCAATGGCTGGTAAAACGATCTAACTCTGAGAATCCTTCCGTTGGACACATCTAACCAATAGAAAACTGCACTGGGCTGCTTATTTGTCCACTAAGGGAAGAAGGGATGTATATCTCTTTTTATCAATCGTGGATAGTAACAAAACTAGTACTTCAAATAGCGAGAAAAGCAGACTAACTCCATGAATCACTTTGTTGAATAATCGGAAGTTCATATAACAATTAGAAAACTAGGTGACGCTATTCACTTGCCCATTAAAGACATAATAGGTCGTATATCTTCGTAGCGAATCATTTTCTAATTAGTTACGAGTGTCCTACTTCAAAAAGGGAGAAAACCTTGTCTAAGTCCACGAATTATTCCGTTGCGCTCATCTAACCATTGGAAAACTACTTGAGGAAATTTACTTATCTATAGTTGCCAGGAACCCTAAGTGATTTGGGGTCGAATACGAACCTTGCCCACAGAGCATATTTTAATATTTGCGTGCAAATGGCTGCCAAGGATCGTTAAGTGGTCCCGAATCTAATTCAGATTCTTGGATTTATTCTACAGTACACTTCAACAGACCTCTACAGTTTCTACAGAATAGAACGATTTTGCATATCTAAATTTACATATTTGGTTTGGACTTAGTTGTTGCGTACTCCACTGAGTGTACTGCTCTCCCCACTCTTAAACATTTCAGATTGATGAGCTAGGTGTCGGCAAGTAAGCGATGGAAGAACTTAATTTTTAATTAATAACAATAATATCTACCTTACTGCTATTTTACGATATTTATTTAATAGTTGAACTTTGATTCTTAAACTTTGTTAGCTTTATATGCTTTGGTGGTACTCTTAACTCAAATTGATGGATAAAGTTTCCTCATTTCTTTATAAATTTTGAGTTCTACAAAATAAAAGTAAATAAATTTTGTACTCGAACGGCATGATTGTAAAGGTTTGAAAGGTAAAAGCAAGTTTTTGTGGCGCTCTAAGTTAATAGAATTTGGGGCATTAAACTTTGGTATCAGAGACCCAGGTTTACTTTTCTGTAGACTTGGAAAAAAATTTCCATGATTTTGTAAATTTAAACACCATAAAAATATTAAGTTTGACTGCTATCCGCTCCCGCCACGCCACGCTGACTCTAAAAAGGTAGAGCAATTTGAAAAGTTTTATCACAGTAAAATTTGATATTGGATATTGGATACCGTGAATTTTATTTCTATAATTGCATCTAAATTTGAAAGCTTATGTTACAGACCCATGTGATTTTGAATGAAAATTTACTATAGCTGATGCAGTATAAATGCTTAAATATTTGTATCCAATACATGCTAGGAATTTTTACTACGAGTTGCTAAATTCATGTTTTAAGATGTGATGTGAAGTTGAACTCTATTTTCTAACAGATATGGCCCGCACAAGACTTACTGCTAGGAAAACCACAACCTTTGATCGCGTAGTGCAAGGGTGGGTGCGTGAGTATGAAGAGTACATTTGGAATCCAAGGCATAACGTGGTTTAGCATATTGGAGAGGCATACCATCTATGGTCGAGGGTTTATGAGGTGCGCCCCCACGTGGCGGATGGAATCACAGCCGCTTTACGCCTCATCAACTCATTACCAGCGGGGTTGCAGAGGGGGCTGGGGCAATTTACCACGGTATGGTGGTTTTTCTGCCTAACCAGCCACTCTATGTCGAGTTCATAATATTTGTGGACCAATTGTTTGTAGAATGGGCACCATTCGAATCTCATAATGACATGTCACCACTTGAGGATGAGGTACCACATGAATCAGATGAGGATGAGGCACCCCTTGAGAAGAAGCCTCGTGTGGAGACTGAAGATGATGATCCTAATGAGGATATTGATCCAAGGAAGGATGGTGATCCCGGGGAGGAGGAAGAGGAAAGCAATGGGAGTGAAGACAATATCATTACCATTAGCGATGATAGTAGTGATAGTGATGATGAGTAGGCAAAGGATAGATGATTTCGTTTGAGTTATTATGGAACATTTTGGAGTAGGATTTCCACGTTTATTTTAGATTCATTTTAAGTAATTGCTATTATTCAAACATTGTGTTACAAGATTTTGGTATTTGGGAGTAAAGTTGAAATTTGATTTTACACTACATCTTGATGCTATTATATTGGGATTATGAATTATGGATGAATGATATGAAACAAATACTCGCAAGTAAATTTTTGAGTTAATTCTTATTTTGGGTATCAGGATGCCTCATCGACGTAATCCCCAAGCTACTCATGCTAGATATCAGGCAGCTACTGGTGGGGCCCAAGCTACGGCTATACGATACACTTGGTTGACATGGACGCTAAGAAAGCCAGAAGATTTCGAAGGGGCTTGTGCTCATAAATTAGAAGAATACTGGCTGGACATAGACTTGCGATGTATGCTCGAGTAGTAGAACGAGCACAGGCTGTGTATGCCAATTTAAAGATTGAGAAACCAACAGATAAACTTGCAGAGGCAACAGGCAAAAGGAAATAGGATGGTCAGAACAAGGGAAATGACACACATCAGGATAAGAAAGGAAAGACAAAAGCGCCAAAGACCAGCTTCTTTACCCGACATGTGGAAAGAACCATAGCGGGGAATGATTGCTCGGAAAAGGGAAATGCTACAAGTGCAAGGAACCCTGACATATGGCTGGTGAATGCCCTAAGTATAAGGGCAAGGAGTCTAATGCAAAAGGAAAAGAGCAGGACCGAAAGGGAAAGGCACGTGTCTACACTCTAACTCAAAAGGAGGCAGAGCAAGATCCTAAAGTGATGTCAGGTATTTTATCAGCTTTTGGTATACCTGCTATAGTGCTATTTGACTTTGGTGCCACGAACTCTTTTATATCTGCTAGCTTCCATAATAAGACAGGAAATGCATATCATAATATGAATGAGACCTTAGAGGTTAGTGTTCCCTCAGGAGAAACCACAAGTACTAACCAGATATCTAAGGGTGTGAAGATAGGAATTGATTGAAAGAACTTAGAGGTTGACTTGCACATAATCTAACATGAAAGACTTCGACATAATTTTAGGAATGAATTTGCTTAGTCATAATCATACGACTATTATCTGACATGAAAGAGAGGTGCTCTTTCGGATACTAGGAGAAGGTGAGTTCTTCTTTTACGGGGCGAAGATTAAGGCTATACCCCGTATTGTGTGAGAATGAAGGCACAGAAGATGTTGAAGAAAGGCATTTGTCACGGGTACTTAGTGACTCAACAAATCCCAATAAAATATTCAAGTAGATACACTATCAACCACATCTCTAGGAGACTCTTAGATCATTCAGTAGACAACTGATTGTCACATACATCCTATGTACTTTACTTGACATGCCTCTAAAATTTTACTTCTTTGAGTGATTTAACAAGAAATAACATCTTAGTTAAATTCGACCCACTATTCAGAAACATCAAATGTTTCACAGTGAAAAGCATGTCCATGAACAAGCAGCCTCGAGTGACTCAACAGGCTGACATTGGTGGAAGGCATGTATTAACATTTTATACAAATTTAATATTTTAATTGGTTGATCGGTCTCATCATAATTATGTATAATAATAACATCCAATATGTAACTATATATAATTAATAAGTGCGGATCATTATGGATTACATCTACCCAATCTTCTTTTAGCTATGAAAAAGACTAGATGGTTAATCCTTAGAAGACATCGCATTCGGTCATCTAATGTTAAATGCAAATATATATATATATATATATATTCTCCATTTTTCCTTTTCCAACTGGTATCATATACAAATTATCTTGTTATATCTCAAACAAAAATGAAAATAAATTAACCATGCAATCATAACTAGTATCCTATACTAGTACATTAAAAACAATCATATTGTTTAAGTCCATAATAATCCACTAAATCCATTCAATTAATATCAAATATTAATAAATATATCAATTTCCAGATTTATGGTATTGACAATGATCGTCTAAACATTTTAGACAATGTAGAACGAATCAATCAAAAATTAAATAATTAATCTAATTAATTAAGTAATTTTGTATCAATAAAATCAATTAATTAATCAACTCTATTACTAGATGGGGATTTCAAAAAATAAATCAAATGACATGTGGTCCATTTGTAGTTAAATAAAATAAAATCAAAATACTAACTAGGTAAAAAAACAATTTAATCCAAATACGAGATTCTGGTAAAAACTTTGACATAATTTGAGAAATTTCAAACCTTTTGAAATTTTATGATTGCAAATTCAGACTCACATAAAATATATGGAATCTTAGGGTCTTTAATGTAATTTTAGAAACTACAAGGTTGCCCCAAAGATATCTTAAAACTGAAGGACTATAAATGCAATTTCTTAAAGTGCAAAAACCATTTTCTTCTGGTTCAAAACCTAAGGGGCTTCTTGTGCAATATTTGAAATTACACAACCCATCTTCTCATGTTCAATCTTGTGGTGGCTAGGGTTTCATAAACACTAGCCACCACAGTTGACATTTTTATACCGGCAGCAGGCTGAGTGGGTGGAATTTGGAGCATCGACCACTGCTGGCGTCACCCTTACTATCTGCAGTAGTAGCGAGGCGCTATTGGATATGCAACAATATCTTAACAGCAGCAGTGAATAGTTCACCACTGGTCGTGGCAAATTGTTTGTCGCTACCCATCACTGCTGTCAACTTTGAGAGTATTGGGGGAAATCAACTTGGGGCAAAATAAGAGATATGCCCCCTACTAATAATGATATAGGAGTGGAAGTATGTTTAGTCTCTATTTAGAATAATTGTGGCAAATAAAAAAGCCCCTAATAATTAAGTAGGGATGAAAGTATGTTTGGCCTATATTCCTGATATTAAAGGCCAATAAAACGGCCTAAAAATTAATTAGGGACAAAAGTAAATTCCACCTACATTAACATTAGTTTAGATGGGTAATAAAATGGCCCATGGTTATTTTCCAAAATTTAACACCGAATAATGGCTTTTTTTTTTAACACTCATAACAATAATTTAACCTAATCGTAATCATCACTCAACCCATTTCATTCTAGCCAAAATTCCATTTTCACGTTTAAGAAACCACCAGAGCCTTCCCATAGAGAAATCACCGTGGAGAAACTACTGAAGGAGGTAAGTCTTTGTTGATAAACTTTTCCCTCTATGAATGTATGTTCTATTCATTCCTTTCATCTTTCACCCATATTCTTGTAAACATTGATGGGTTAATTCCTTTCCTCTGAATTGTAACAATGTGCTCCTTGATTTTAATTAAGGGATTTGTTGTTATTTGTTATACTAATTTTGTTTAAATTGATTCTTTGCCAATATTACTAATTTTGTTTAAATGATTATTTGAGACCGTAGCTCTTCCGATCTCAATGAATTTTGTTTAGTCCCCCTGTGAGTGAATTAGTATTTAAAACAAATTGGAAATCAATGGTGTATTTTATTGACTCACATCCAATTGCATTATCCATACATACACAAGAAATTCATCAATTCAATATAAGATATAACTCTTATGCCCAAAGTAAACTATAATTCTAGTATAATAGATGTAATACAACATAAAAATATTAATTATGATTTTGTAATTAATTAAGATGCATTAGTAGAAGTCAAGTGTTTATGTCCTTTACCGATTCCATCATAGAGATTCATTTGATCAGCTAATGATGGTGACAATGTCTCTAAAATATCTCCAGGTTCGTTGCTTGCAGAGAAAAAGAGGTAGATGACGTGTGAAATTTCGGGCAGATGGAGATGAAGGTTGGGGTTTCTCAAGAATAAACGGGGTGATTACTGATTATTGAAGAAACATATCTAATCAGAGGGAAACAACATCTATGGCACTAGATAGCAAAGGCCTTGAGGTGGGCAAATCTTCATTTTTCTTTTAGCAAATTTTTTTGTATATCCTTGCAAAGTCCAATGTGCTCATCTCCAACTCTTTTGTATTGGTTGCAAGGCCTTCATGTTTTCTTTAGTTCTAGCTTGTTTCTCTTACTTATTTAGTATTTCTAGTAGTTATGTTGTTTAGCCTACAAAGTTAAACGATGTGAAATCTTGCCAAGAAATTATATTCTAGGAGGGGGAACGCAACAAATATACGTGTTCCACCAATTTCAAGGTGAACTTCTCTCTTCATTTGTTTATTTTTTTAGTATGTGTATTAATTATTATAGAATTTAAGATCAAATGTATGACTGCGATGGATGATTGATTTTGCTTCTTCCTTTTAGTTAATTGGTAAAAGTTAAGGGAGAAAAACTTATTCTTTCAAGAGGCTTGGTTTGTCAATTAGCAGTTATATTATTTTCATTTTCATGGTAATTTTTTTTCTTCTTTTTAGTTTGGGAAAGTATATGGGATGAAGAATATGAGAGACAAGAAATGCTTGAAGAGTAATACCAGTCCCCCTCTTTGTATCTGTGGTAGATGCCGTACCATCATAGAGTGTTTACACAATACTCAATGATGTAGACTTCAAATTTACTTCAATATGACTTGGGAGTTTTAGGACGAATTAAACCAAACTAGGTTTTGCCTTGTCATTAGATATATTGTAATTATTAAATTTTGAACATATTAGGGGCACATGGATATGTCTCTATAACAAATACTAATTTAATAATATTATGTGCATTAATAAGCGCACCTATTTGTTTAAATTTATTTGGGACATTTAAATATGTGCCTCTAATAGAATAATTTGCCTACATGGCATACATATTAATAGGGGCGTTTTTTCTTTCCAATACGCTCCTATTTATTATTATGGGCACCATTTATAGGAGCATTTACTAATCCACCTCTCATACTCTTAGGGGCATTTTAGCTTTATTTTTCGCACCTATTTATATTAACTTAGCACTTATAAATGTCTTTAATGATGTTAAAGTTAGCATTGGCAATAGCAACAACTGCAGCTATACCACCCTTATTCAACCCCAATAATGGCAAAAGAGAATATGTGTCATCAGCTATTCCATAACAAGTTGAACACCTGATGCCGCTGCAATTTCAAACACAAAGTGGCTTACATCCTTTTTACCGTATCAATTCATATTCGAAGTTTCATTAAAATCAAATTTCAATTCTATTTAGAAATCCTATTTCTAAAAATTTATCCATCAATTATGAAATCAAATTGATATATAACAAAACAATAATGACTATTTTCAAATCCATCCAAAGCAACAAATTCTAATAAGTTACAAGATAGGCTCTGAGATCACTGTCAGGAATTGAACAACATATGGACAATAGAAAATTAAATAAATATTTAATTCCTGTGCCTAGTTAGAAAAAATCCATGATAGGAAAAATACCTCTTTGATAAACACCGCATACTCCAAGTTCTGATTAACATTAGATCAATGTTTGTCACTACAACTGTCTAATTGTCCACCCTCTAACGGTAATTCACACAGCAATAATGGATTTGGAACTTCACAACGATGAACAATTCGAAGCAGATTTTTGGGAGTATGTTTAGTGTTCTATCAATTTAATGTGCTAGCAAGAAATTGATATAATATCCACGATCATATTATGTAAAAATTCATCATACGAATATTCCCCCATGAAAACCCTAAACACAAGACGCGTCTATTTATAGTTGTAGGATGCAAAACCTTAGTCATACTCGGCTTGTATGGGCCTACTTAATTAATGTAATTAATTAATTTGACCCGGTAAAACCCGGTCTATAATTAGACCTTGAACACTAATTCCAACAATTTATTCTTGCACTAGAGAGCCAATGAGACGAACCTTTGTCTTCTCATTCCTATGTTTCTTCGTTGAGAATTTCACTCTTCCACAACACTTGTACAATAAGAACTTACTTATTTCTCAACCTCTTAGTGCCCCTCATCAAGATCTTAATTGGTCATTCTTTGTACATTAAATTAGGTGGAATCTCAGTCAATACCTATAGAAGTATATGAAATGGATCAGGAATATACCTTCACAAAGTTGAAACATGAAATATTGGATAAATCCTATTCATATGTGGCGGGAGTTCAATCTCATATGCCACCTTACCAATTCTCCATGTTATCTCAAAAGGTCTAATATATCAGGGGATTAGCTTGCGACGCTTCCCAAAGCACAACAATCTCTTAATTGGTGAGATTTTGATAACACTTGATCTCCAGTTTCGAATTCTAGTGGTCGTCTCCTTCTACTTGCAAAACTCTTTTGATGATCTTGAGTGATCTTAAACTTCTCCTTGATCTTCTCGATCACTTGGACCATTTCTTGCAGTAATTCCATTTCAATGAGTCGATTCTCTCAAACTTCATTCCAATAAAAAGGTGATCGACACTTTCTTTGTATAATGCCTCATGCGGTGCCATTTGAGTTGACGTATGATAGCTATTGTTATACAAGAACTTAATCAATGGACTATAATGATCCCATTTTTGTGGGTATTCTAAAACCACATCTTGAAGAATATCCTTCAACTTTTGAATAGTTCATTCCAATTGCCCGTCGGTTTGAGGATGGAAAGTGGTACTAAACTTCAGTCGAGTGAGTACCTAGATTTTGTTGCACTTCTTTCCAAAACCTAGATAGAAGATGAGAGTTTCTATTGGAGTCTATCATGATTGGAACACCATGCAATCTTACAATCTCCCGAATATACAATTCTACTAATTTCTCCATTTGATAATTCATCTTGATTGGGAGAAAATGAGCCGATTTGGTAAGTCTATCGACTCTTACCCATATAGCATCATAACCTTTGAATATTTTCGATAATCCTGTTACAAAATCTATTTTGACTTTCTCCTACTTCCATTTGGGTATCTCTAGCAATTGCAACATTCCAACCGGCCTTTGATGCTCGGCTTTTACTTGTTGACAAGTGAAACACTTGCTAACAAATTCTACAATTTCTTTTTTATATCCAGCCACCAATATACTCTTTTAATGTCACAGTACATGGTACATCTTTGTTGTACCGGGATGTACCGAGTATGGGGTGCAATCAGCCTCACTCATTATCTGATTATCTAAATTCCCATCTTCAGGTACATAGATTCATTCTTCATTCTTAAAATCTTAGCAAACCTTGGGTAGAAATACTATAAGGAGATTCCTTACCTTTAACTAGATTTTCTCGAATCTTTTCTGAAAAGGAACGATCTTCTGCATATCATGAATCTGATAATTTATTGTGGGTTGAAGAGTGATTGCTCCAAGTTTAGCTGCTACCATTCCTTGTGACTCTAGCCTAAAATTCTCAACTTCTCATTGTCATTCTTTAGGGCTCTTACTTAACATGAAATTCTCACATTCGCCTTTTCTGAGAGGTAGTGAATCGTACAATCATAATTTTTCACCTATTCGAGTCATCTCCTTTGTCGTATATTCAACTCTTTTGTGTAAAGAAATACTTTAGGTTCTTATGGTCAGTGTAAATCTCACAGTTAATCACATATAAATAGTAATGCCATATCTTGAGTGTAAAAAAATAACAGCTAGATCAAGGTCATGAACTGGGTTTATTTTTTTTTCCATGTGGCTTCAACTATCGAGAAGTATAAGCTACTACTCTGTTGTTTTACATCAAGACACATCCTAAACCAAGTTTTTAGAAGAATCACTGTAGAAAGTAAATCCTTCATTTTCTTGTGGAATCACTAGAATCAGGGCATTGAAAACTCTGCTCACAATTCTCTGTTCACTTGGATTAAACATTCTTCGAGTCAACTGGGTAAGTGGCACGGTATCGTCGAGAAATCCTTGACATATCTCTAATAATATCTCCTTAATCCTAGAAAACTCCTAACTTAAGTTGGAGTAGTTGGTTGTGGCCATTTTGTAACTGCTTCAATCTTACAAGGATCAACCATAACTCCTTCTCGATTCACTGTATGTCCCAAAAATACCACTTGATTTGTCCAAAATTTAGACTTAGAGATCTTGACAAACAACTTTTTTCTTGCAATATTAGCAACACGACATATAAATGTTGCCCATGCTGTTCCTAGCGATTCACATGGCATCATCAAATGATACATGTCTTGGATAAGAATCTACACTGCACTAGAATGCCCTTGTTGAGATCGGAAGAGCGTCGTGTAGGGTTCCTCGAACAATGTGATATCTTACACCGGGTAAATCCCTTCTTATTAAGACTGAAGAGTGTTCTTGTGAATTATGGCCAATACCCGGTATATAAGTAGTGATTTCAAATCCAAAGGTTAATCGTACTCTGGCAACTTTATGTAGGGTAGAGTTTGGTTTTTTTAGGGTGATAGTGGAAAAGTTGACATATAGGTCACCATTACTGCCACTATATAGAACCGTACATGAGATTTTCACCTCTTACGGCTCTCGTTCAATTATTTCAAATTCATATGATCCTTTTCATCGTTCGAGAATCCCCTCCCTTCTTCCACTTCGTCCCGAAGAGTAACTATGACCCATTTCCAATTTTCATGTTCCTTACCAAACATATGCGGATCCAATCACGATCCTATAATAAGAACAAGGGATACTTCTCAATCAATCCCTTTCCCCTTATTCTTCAAGAATCAGAAAGATCCTTTTCAAGTTTGAATTTGTTCGTTTAGAATCTGGGTTCTTCTACTTCATTTTTATTTAATATTTTTCTCTCTCTCTCTCTCTCTCTTTTTCTTTTAAGTATCATTCCTGAAGTCCCATAGGTTTGATCTTGGGATGTCCAATAATATATCAAGATATCATCAATGGATACTATTACAAACTCATCAAGATGATTCTTGATAACTCGATTTATAAGATCCATGAACACCGTGGGAGCATTAGTTAAGCGGAATGACATTATTAAAAATTCTTAGTGGCCATATTAGGTACTAAATGCTGTCTTGGGAATATCTTCCTCCTTAGTCTTCACCTGGTGATATCCGGACCTCAAATCAATATTTCAATGAACTGCTGAATCTCTTAATTGATCCAACAGGTCATCAATCCTAGGTAGAGGGTATTTATTGATGGTGACTTGACTCAATCCTCAATAATCTATGCATAGCCGCGTCAACCTGTCATTTTTCTTTACAAACAGCACTGGTGCACCCCATAGTGATGTACTTGGTTGGATAAAACCCTTTTTCAATAATTCATCTAATTGCTTCCTCAATTCCTTGACTTCAGCTGGGGCCATCCTATATGGCACTCTGGATATCAGCTGCGTACCCGGAATCACCTCAAAAGTGAATTTTACTTCGATCTTTGGGGAATACATTGGGACATTCTCACACTACAGGTACATTTGTAAGTGGAGTAGGAGTATTTCCTTGAACTTGATGCAAAATAACCTAATATAATCCGAATGCCCTTAATAAATCAATTTCTTAGCTAGCACAGTTGAGATAATTATTCGAGAATTCTCGTGAATCGAGGGAAAATGTATAGGTGCTTGGTCATGGAAACTTAGAATCTGCAATCTAAAGTTCATAAATGCACCATGTTCCGACAATCAATCCGTTCTAAAATAAGATCAAAATCTACTAGTTCGAAAATGATTGTATTGGCCCAATAGTCCTTAGTTCCTACTCAAATAGGAACATTAGGCACGTATTGTGCAGTAATCACCGACCGTCTTGAAGGCATCTTAACTTCTAATTCAAGAGTTTCCATGTGACCTAATATTTGATATTCTCTCAAAAATGCACTAAATAGGAATGAATGGATAGCTCAAAAATCAAATAATGCAAAAACAGATTGTTTGAATGAATATATTGTGCATGCTATAGCATTTCCTGCTTCATTTTCATTTGGTTACATTATGAAAAAACCTCTTCTAGTGGGCTGCCTATTCTTCTGCCGATTATGCTTCAATGGGTAATCTCGAATCATATGGCATTCTTTTTTGCATCCGTAATATAAACCCATTTGCTTACGATATAGGCTAAAATGAGTGTTATTACAAGTTGGATAGTTGGGTGCTTCAGCTGGTTTAGTACAGTCCTCAATCTTTGGCTTTTTAACACTAGACTGGTCTTTCAACCCCTTGTGGCTTTCTTTATTCCGTCTTTTCCCCTTAAGATGAACTTTCTCTATAACTTGACCCCTTCTTGTGAGCAAAAAACTGTCTAGCTTAAATTATTTTGGCTTTGACTCGCTCTGCTAAGAGAGCACAATCCACAAAGTTGCTGAATGCCAAACATTTGAATGTCTTGTACTAACTTGGGTCTTAATCCTTTGACAAAATGATTGATCTT
The DNA here is from genome assembly GCA_963692815.1 of Nyctanthes arbor-tristis. Lineage (NCBI taxonomy): Eukaryota > Viridiplantae > Streptophyta > Magnoliopsida > Lamiales > Oleaceae > Nyctanthes > Nyctanthes arbor-tristis. The sequence continues at coordinate 38,868 of CAVNYN010254973.1, read as the reverse complement.
TAATTTCCAAAGTATTCACCATATGTGAAGCAAAACTAGACAATTCTTCAAACTTTTACACATACTCCGTGACAGTCATCTGATATTGTTTTAGATGGATAAATTCATTCAACTTCTAACTTCTGATAGTTATCGAGAAATATTTGCTCTGGAATTCCTCACAAAATTCATCCCAAGTCATATGTTCAGTCTCACCCATACTTTTGAGAGTATCCGATCAGTATCTAGCACTGCCACTGAATCGGTCAGTTGCGTCACCTCTTAGCTCTTGGGCTAGATGGAAATCCCCATTTGCAGTATATTTTAGAAGTTGATTGACCTGATAAGCTTGTTGCCTTGCAAGTCTAATAAGTTGATAGAGAATCTTGGAATTGCCGTTATGACACATGATTATCTTGTTCAAAATTTAAATTTGAACATTCACGTGGGAAATACTTGCATATACTATAAGTAGGTATATAGACCTTCAAATCTAGAGTAATATTTAGCCTAAAAGAAAGTTTCACTTAGATCAGCCCAAATATCAGGCCCAAAACAAACTCTCAATGCATGATCCGCATTAAAAGGTATAAATACCTTCAAACGGATCCATATAATGCAATTGGGCCAAGAACACTTAAACTTTGGGCTTTAATTGCGACTAGGCTTAGAACACATATGGGCTTAGAAATTATCATTCTGGACCACAACCTCAAGGCCAAAGACCAGTAATAGATTATAAACCCTTATTATTTTCTTAAATTACTTGGGCTCAAAACATTATTTCATGTTGGGCTTAAAGTATCATACTATCAAGGCCCTAAATTACTTACCATCTTATTGGTCAAAGGATTAATTCTTATTTATCGAATAAGCCCAAAATAAATTTGGGTACCCAGCCCAAAATTTACCTGGTTAAACCCCAATTATATCTTTCTGATCATCCAACTTCCTCCTAATGAACACCAATCAGACTCCTTGCTTGCTCATCCTCTTACACACCCATTCTCCTTCCCAAAGAAACTTTTCAATTTCTTCTCTGTGTCAGCAATTTCCATTCCATTCTTCCTCTCTCTTTTCTTCGAAACTTATTAAAATTCTTTCCCCAATTTGTAATCAATAATGGTAAGAATTAAACAACTGGCGATGAAGAGAGCCACAACGATCCTAAGTTATTAGAGGATGACTCAGGCAAACGAAAAGAGACTTCTAGCCATTCGACTCACTCCAAAATGAGGGCGGTAATGGAGGAATTGATTGGTGGAACCACTACCATTCCATTAGTCGTTCCAGAAATGTTCATCACTCACCCTATCCCAAAGGCCATCAATGTTTTTATAATAGCGCCTACCACACTAGTTGATTCTCTAGTGATATCCTCCAGTAAAGCCATTGACAAAGGGAAGGCAGACAAGAAAGTTACCAAGAAGCTGACCAAAGGAAAAAAGAAAGTGAAATCAATGCCTAGCAGATTGCGAGATGAGAAGGGTATTGAAAAAGGTGAGGGTTTCCCACCCTTGAATTTTCTAAATGAGACCGCTGGGAATAGATTTCTTAAGTTTGATAGTCGGCCTATAATTCTAAGAAAATTTGTTAAGTTTTAAATTCTTCGTAGATGATGGATTCCTTTTTGTTTATTATTTCAACTGTTTGGACAGATGAAATCTATGCTAACACTAACTGTTCAGGGGCAATATTAATCCACTAACTAATGATAAAAATGTTGGATTCATTTGGTCTTATGTCAAGGGGATTACTTTCAATGTGACAAGGAAAAGCTTGATTGAACTCTATGGTATGCATAATGGGAGATTAGTTTACAATCCTAAGGATGAGTTCGATAAACTAGACGCTTCTAGGGCATTGTTTGATAATTCGGAGATGATGGGGATTAAAGGTCATGCACCTTTATTCCCTAGGGGATTAAGGCACTACAAGAAAAATGGGTAGTTACGAGGGTAGCAAGTTGTCGTAAAAGAGTGGAGAACCCGCCGTAAAAGAGTAGAGAACCCGCCATATATAGAGCTTGTTTGAAACTATTTATTTTTACAATTTATAAAGGGAATTTATAATGAGTGGAAATGAGTGGTGGAGATTTAATTGAAATTTGAAATATGTGGTGCTTGTTGAGTAGTTGTCAAATCAACAGTCAAATCATGGTAGGTGAATTTATAAATAGAAAAAATAAAGAGGTTCAAACAACCCCATAGTATTTGCAATATATTAACTAGTTCGTTTCTTATCCCATAGGCTGGCGGGGTACATATGGCACGCTGGCGTGGCGTGCCAACATGCAAAATATACCCAAAAAAAAAAAAATTAGAAACAACACAAAAGCTGAGAATCTCCCACTTTTCATCAGAAACCCCAAAATCAAACCGCAAAAAATTTCCCTTTCCATATTTTGTCTGCTTCTCACTGACCAGTCTCCACCCAAGCTCCGGCAACTACAACAAAAGCCCCCGCCGGTCTGCCCCTCTCTCAGTGACAAGTTCTAGTGAAGCAGAAGTCGACTTTCCGGTGAAGCAAACCACAACTTCTGGCAATCAGGATAACCCAACTTCTGGCACCCACCGGTCTGCCCTCTCTCCCCCAAGTTCCAATGAAACCATTTGAGGTAAACCCTAGATTGTGCTTTCTTGTAAAGACTCCAAAAAACCCATTATTAGTACTGAGTTGTAAGAATATACCATATGCTTTTGAATCATTTGGTTTCTTTCATTTCACTGAATGAAGTTCTTGTAAATTGTAGAGTTCTTATAGGTAACTTCTAAAGAATTGCTTGTGCTCTGAAATGTGAATGTAGATAGTCCCTACCAGTTTAGTCTGGACTTGGGGTTAATGTTCTTGCTTATCTTTAATGGTTTGCTCAATATAGCTTGACAATTTATCCATTAATTGGATTAACTTATATAGATATATATCTGGGCACAATATATATTTTGTTGTCTGAAAAGAGGAAATAAGGAATTACATGCTCATTGTCTAAGATTGCAATCTTATATTTTGCACAAGCAAGGGATAATTATGTTTTGCAGCTTCTAAATTTCTTGAATTTGGAGATGGATAGTGATTCTTGACGACTCATTGCAAATCTAAATTAATAAAAATTAAAAAATGCAAACCTAAAATATTCTCTTCCGATCTTAATCTGATTTGGTTTATATCTCCTCCTTACTCTTATGCACAAGATCCCATAAGATATTAATCTTAGAGGAAAGGCCATGTAGTTTGAAGTATGAGAATGTTAACTAGTTTTTAGTTAAGCTGTTAAAAGCCTTCAAAATGAGAAATAATTGCTAAACCTATTGAGTAGGGAGGCCGAGCACGTTGAACCATATCGACCATCCACATCACTCAATGCCAATGAAGCTGTCAACGAATATGTCTATGTTGACCCTATAGTCGATAGTAACACATTGGATCACTGCATCTGAGGGTTGTCAGGGGACGAGTTCTCTGGATAGATATGGTTTGAACGTGCTTTTTTCAATACTTAACATTTGGACGAATTATATATGTGTTAGTTGGACTGGCGTCTCAAATATTGTATTTTTCTAAGATGAAAGTTTCTTGAATAGACGACATAGTTGGATGAATATAATATCACCCATTTTGGTCAACCATTTTATGGCGGGGCGATTAGAGCCCATGTCAATAGTATGTTACGATTCAACTACCAATGCTATGTCACTATTAAGGCATCATACTATGTAGTTTGACATAATGTTAAATAGTCTCACCTATTTCGGGTTTTGTTTTGGGTGCATGATGCAGTTGTTTTGGATGTATGCCGATTTGGATTGGAAAACAATTCATGGATATGTATGTTGATTGGCAAACGTGGATTTGATCATATTTTTTAACATAAATAACTTTTCAACAAGGTGGAAATGCTCAAATTTCAAGGGAAACTCTGCTAAATTTTCAAGCTACTGATGACATGAACGATGTAGGCATATGTAAAAGATTAAGCGTGCAAGAACAACAGACTCGGTAAAATATAATAACACGTCAACTAACAAATGACGAGTAACACGTCAACTAATAACATGAAATAACTTTCATAATCGTGAAAACTAGAAATATGTCCACTGGTCTGCTTTGTCTTATATCCAAATCATTACAACTAGGGGAAACAATAAATGATCAGTATGAGGTTTTAAGTTACAATGGGGGTAGATGTCTAACACAAAATGTCCTAAATGACCTTCTAGTAACATAGCCAGCCGCACTCACTTCAATTACGGCTAGAAAGATACTTTGACGACTTCAAGAGAAATTCTAACATCCTTTCCCTTCGATATGATAGCACACTTCTCAATAATTTTAGACAGATCTTCGCCGTCGTCTTTCATAACACCCTTATCTTTACTGACCCTTGTCTTGCTTGACTCCCCACATTCGAAGGTTGGGCCTTTCCACTCATCCGCCCACTGAAAGTGATGGCATTCCCAGTCTGTGCACCCAGAAAATAGCCTTCAGTATTTTTCGTTATCTCTCTCGGACATGAACAATGTCTGATACCCAGCTTTACAAGTAATGTACCTGGTCAAGTATGGACATTCCCACAGCGTGTGATCGGGATAACAAAGAAAACTTACTTACAGAAATTCAAATTATCATGCACTTACGAAATAAAAAAAGACTTGATTATTACTCATCTTGCATATGTTGCAGTTAGTGGTGTCCAAATTAATATTCATAATATAAAAAAATAAAACAAAAAAAAGGAGTGATCTTCTATTAGCTACCAATATTTGATATATACCTTTACTATAAACTAAGCATCTACATCAATTTATAAACTAAGCTTATATATTATTAATATATTATTAACAAGCGTAACTAACAATAAGTACTTTTTTCATAAATTGACATGTCAATAGCCTATATTTACATAACTACCACATTTCATCAAACCTTAGTTTAGGCTAAGATACTTCAGGTTTTAAGTTTACAATAATATATTGTAATCTTTCCTGATATTGTGGAAGTTATTATTGTAATATATTAAGGTAATTAAGAGTTTCAAATTTCACTTCTCAAGAATGCTTATATAAGTAATTATTCACTTTTTTTCTGAAGCACAAGTATGTTTTACCAAATAAGCAATTCAAATGCATATATAATTACATTCAAATGAAACCGAATGTAAACTAAATAAACAAACCAACATTAATGTAGCAGCACAATTCTTGATCAGTAGAAATTAAGCATCATACATTAAAATTGATATGTTTTCATTTAGAAAAGTTAAAGAAAGGTTACTTATGTTTTAGAGTGGTTATCCTTAATTATTGAAATATATTTCGAAAAATTTAGGACAAGAGATGAAAAAATCTTTTCTAAGACTTAAATATTAAGTATAATCTGTTTTGACTCTCCCAACAATAAGAAGAAATTCTTAACAGATTCAAGAAATGTTTCCAGATTTAATTAATTGGATACACTACATTTCATTTCAAAGAAGAATAATCTTCCAAAATCTCTATGCTTTTTCTCGAGAAGTTATCATTATTTTCAAGTTGATTTGGAAAACGAATAATATAAAATAAGATACACGTAATAATCTATAAGTGAAAAACTAAACTTCTTTGAAGAATCATTTTGATAAACAAACAAAATTTAGAAGCATAATTTTATATTTTCCAGTTGTGATAATTTTTTCCCTAATTTACAAACAGCCATTTGAATTGAATGAACAAAATCCAATAACATATAAGTTAAGGTATAAAAAGAGAATCAAACCATCAAGTAAAATATAAGAAAATGTAGCCAACTTTGCCACCAACAGTTTGGTAATTGCATATGGTATAGTTTGACCTCCGATCTCAAAAAACTTAACATAATGATTGTCATCTTAATAATGATTGTTAACAAAAGTATAACATAATGCGGTATAGTTTTCTCTACCCTATTGCAAACGTTGTAGTAATAATTTTTGTTGGCCTCATTTACAAATCTTAGACTATATTTACAAATTGACTTGTCACAGCCACATTTCAACAAAACACATTTCATCCAACATTTATCATATAATCAAACCTTTTTAAGCCTACACCATACAATCAAACCTTCACAATATAACAGCCACATTTCAGCACAACTACTACATTTCAAAATTTCATCAAACCTTTAGCATAAAATTAGTCCTCAACATATATCATTTCCAATATTCAAACCCTTTTTAGAAACCATAAAAAAATAAAACTATAAACGACAGAAATGCAGATAAAAACATTGAGGTTGAGGGCTTACCAGATGAAGGGGCTGCGTTCGTAGGCAATTCGAATAGTCTGGGGGGTTGGGGCTTCAGCTTACAGTGCTACTGCTCTTCGGACTTGATGGGGGCGGGTTTGCTTCAGACTTGCATGCGATGGTGGGTTTCTGTCCAATTGAAGAACTTCGCCAGAATCGTGTGTCTTTGGTGGAGAGGGAAAGGGGGTGAGAGAGAGAGAGAAAGACAGAGAGAGAGAGAGTGTGTGTGTGTGTGTGTGTGTTTGTGTGAGAGAGATAAAATTTGGGCTAAGACAGAGATATGTTAGTTTCAGAGTGAGGATTTGGGTTGGGTCAGCATGCCAGCGTGAAACCCACCAACATAGCTGCCAGTCTGTCTACTCCTCACCAACGAATTGTTAGTTCGGGGAGGGGGAGAGAGAGAGAGAGAGAGTTTTAGGAATGGGGAGGGGGAGAACAAAGCTAGGGGCATTTGCAAATCTGATAGGGCTAAATGAAAATCAAGATTTCGTATTTTTGTTCTTTTTTCTTTTAAGACACCCCAGGTGGCGTTCCACATGTCGCTACCAGCTAGGCCTCTAGTGTGGTAGCCCACAAAAGGCTGGGAGGAGATCATTTTTGACAGATTAACAGTGGTTTTCCATCTACGGGCTTAACAACTGTGGTAAAAACATTTCTCACAATTGCGACTGTCGTATTTACCTTTTACCATGGTTTTGCGACGGTTGTGACAACCATCGTTACTAATATTATATAAAATGCTGTATTTACTTTTTTTTACAATGGTTATAAAACCACCGTAAATACCATGTATTGTATAAATAAGAATATTTAATATGTTTTTTTATCACGTTTATTTGCTGTCGTTAATAATGTATAACAACGAAAAAAATTAAATTTTTGGTACACAATTTTAACTAGAGTTAAAAACATAACATTTAAAGTTTATAATTTTCATAGCATAAATTAAAATACTTATATCAAAACAGAAAACATTTTAATTAATAAAATATTTAGTACTAGAAATCATTCAGTCATTGCACACGTGGTAACTGTCTAATAATTATATAAGTCTACACAACTTTGGAAATAAGGAGGAAAATGTTTAACAAAACATAGTAATAGTTCAAATATATGAAACAACACTTGTCAAATGAGCGTTTTATTAAGCACTCAATCCAATGGGAGTTTTTGTTCTTGCATGTCATGTCATGAAATCTTCATCCTCTTAGCTCACATTTTACTCCATCCCAATAACATCTTTCAATCTAGGATTACTGCTCCAACTTCAAAAGAAAATGAAAATAATCAACAATTAGCTCAATTTGGATAAAAATTGCACCAAAACATTGTGGAAACCTGATCAAATTTAATTGCGTAGCATAAAAAAATGACGTGTTCAAATCATTTAAAACAAGAAGAGAAAGTATTGATAGATTTTACCTTGAAAATAAATGCAAGACATCTCTACACACCAATATGAAGACAACATGCCAACTAATGTTTAGACAAAAAGTAAAAGAACAAGATGGACTCAAATTAACATTGCTCTATATAGTTCCATAGGGCTTGGTTTTCTTGAAGATCTCAATGAAGAGCTTACAGCTGAAGAGTAAAAAAGATTCATTTACACAATCACATATTTATTATGAATACACATTGTATATTATAATTTTGTGATTCCAAAACAATTAGGATAAGTCCATGTTATCTGCAACATTCCATTCAGCGGCACTAACTCACTTGGATCCACTATGCATGGCTATGTCTATAGCTACTAACACAAATTACTCAAACACAGTTGGAACACTTTGTCGTATATAAATATTAGGAAAACAATAGAGTACGTAATAATTAATTTGTGACCTGAATTCCCCAGACATATTAACTAATATCTTCAGCATATAATGAATCCTACTATTTTATCCCTTTCACTCTCTCCATTTTGTCTCTTCCACCATATCAAGATCGACAAAAAAAACTAAAAGTATGTATGCAGACAAAAAAATCCTCAACATTTTTATCATTTATCAAATTCAAGACCCCACCAAAATTTATCTTTAAAGAATACAGAACACCTCAAGTAAAGTATTGATTTTTCTAAATAATAATAACTTAGTAAGTACTCACAGTCATATGAATTGAAACTCTTCCAATCAATCAAACTAAGACAAATGAAACGCACGGGCTACATAATGATGTGGCTAACAAAATCCAACATCAAAATAGAGAACAAATCAACTTCACTATGTATTTAAGTTTCCTTTTAAAGTAATTATATATCATGAGTAAGTGTTATACAAACCTATCCGTGCGAGACAGCCAAATGTGATCTAAAGTCTTCGATTTTGGATTTCATCATTTTAGCAATTACAGGTTCATATTGCTTCTAAAATCTTCCATTATTTCCTTCTTTGACTACACCTTCTAGTTGCTAGACGTTAAATCATTTCCCTTTTTGCTAGATGAAGGTAGAACATAGTACATGCTTGAGGAAAATGCACAAGGCTTAAAATTTTAGCCAATGTAACCAATAGACCAGTAAATTTATAGTAAATAAAGCAAATAGAATTCAGTATTTGTAAGGAATACTAAATTTACTAAATCCAGTAAGTTTATACTAACTTAGACAAATCTATGCAAATACAAAATTATAAGAAATACAAATTTCACTTAATCTGCTAAGTTTATGGTCTATTACTTAGACAAATCTTTGTAGATACAAAATTATTTGACTAACTAAATAAAGGAGATCAACTAACCAAAATGATCCTACATTTCTTTTATTTGATTCATCTCTTTAGGCAAATTAGTATAGGCAAATTCAGTATTTTTGGATCCATATCTAGATTAGCAATTCACAAGGAAACATATATTATCTTAGGAAATTATAAGGAATCGACTTGAGATCTAGCTTAGAAGAGTTATAATGTTATAGAAACAACATAAGGTGCATTGTTCATCACTGATGAAGAAGGGGAATTTTAGTCTTCACTTGGAAGTCTCAGGGCATTGTATACTCGGACAACGCAAGTAACTTTCAATCCGGTAGTATTTATTTGGAACTATTGAAGCAAGTTTTGAGAGGTCAATTTCTTCCCAATAATTTTATGGACATAATGTATCAACAATATTGTAAATGTAAGCAACATGGAAAAACTGTTGAGGAATACACTGAAGAATTTTATTGGTTGCTTGCTGAGAACAAAATTGGTGAACCAGAAAATCAGCAAGTACATAGATATATTCAGGGATTAAGGGATTCTATAAAAGAGAAACTAGAGTTTGAACATATTTGGACCATGTCTGAGTCTGTAAGTTTGGCAGTGAAAGTTGAAACACATCTTAACCATAGGTGCAATAGCAAATTCCTTGGTGAAAAATATATGTATGAATATCCAAATAAGCACCTCCTACCTCTCAAACCAACAAAACACCCCCTTCTTCTTTACCTCAAATGGCTAAAGACACTATTAGCTTTAAAATTAATTTTGGACAGCAACCCATTGATGATGATGATGTTGATATTCTATCTAGTAGTTCTAAGAGCAATAATTCCTCAAGTGAATTGCAAAGTGGATGCAGTGAACTAAGTGATAATATAGAAACAGAGGAGAAAGAAAGGATGAAAAAGAGTATTTGGAAGAAAGTAAAAGGGAGCAACTTAGAAAATGAGGCAGAGGCTGATCAAGTATTAAGGTATGAGCAAGCAAAACAAGAAGAGGTTTTAGTTGCAAGGAATCTGGTAGATGACAACCTGAAGTTTAATCTTGCTGTAGTTACTAAAGAGCAACATGAAACTGAGGCTAAGTTGGAAACTGTTGAATCTAAAATACAGTTGAAAATTTCCATTGCACCTAACAGATCGGATTAATGAGAAGTTGGGGGTTGTAGGTATTATAAGCTCAATACTATGGGGATTGACCTTTCATCCTTGCCACTTGTTAGTGCTAACTTGGAGGGATTCCACATCATTGTTGATGGGAGTTTTGGTACTGTTCAACATGCATGGGCTGGTTCGTCAACTGTGACACTTAGAAAAGAGGTTAATTATCAATATCTAAAGCAAGAGCTAGCGTCGAAGATGGGTTTGGAACAAATATTTTCATGGTATGATTGTTGGCGTTGGAAGATATCACGCTTATTTTCCCATGAGGCAGCTCACTCTCTTCTCTCATAAATCTTTATCATTGGTTTTTTGGTGGAAGAGTTGGAAATGGATCCAGAAAGCAGTTCCAAAATGCTGCCATTGGTTCTTTGCTAAGATGCACCAACAAGAACATGTGTGTTGGAGACGACACGACTCGGACACTCTGACACTTGATTTTCTGGAAAAGTGCCGACAAGACATGTCAATAAAATAATATTTTACCCAAAAAAATAGTATGGTAGCAAAAGTGTATAACATATTTAAAGTCATTAATTCTTTACAATCATCCACATGATACCAACAAAATAAATGGAGTGCAAATACAATCATTGATTTTAAGTTGCTTCTTCAACCCCATCTTCATCAACATTGGCAAAAACCACGGCTTCCATCTCCGGTTCATCAAGAGACAAAATTTGCTACTTTAAGGACACCTACATCTCCAAGCAAATCAAATGTATCACCACAAACATCCCACATCTTCATTTACCCTTGTCAATATTGTGGGCTCCTCCTTGACAAAAGATTTGGATTACTATGATGAATGTAGACCAAATTCTCGGCACGTTTTGGAGCTAACTTATTCTGAACAAGAGAGTGCAAAAAAGAATAAGTACTCCTGTTCCTTTCATAACAAGATGAAGAAGATGTTTTTGCCAATAATTTCAAAGCAAAGGTTTGGAGAGTTGGAGCACAAGCACCATAGATAACCCACCAAGTCTTTGGATCCAAGTGGTTACGGTCATGTATAGAATCAATGTTACCAAAGTTTCTCTCCATAGTTGAGCATTGAGCATACTCAATGTTTGCTAATTTACGCTCTTCATCAGACAAGTAATTTCTGAAGTATTTGAGTATCTCTCGAGCAATCTCCTTGCCTTTATGTAGAGGACGAAGAATAGTGGGATCCATACTAATCCATTCTTGACTATAATACCTAAATAAACAAGATAATTAGAGTTAGAAGTATCAAAAGGTAGTTTAATTAGTTAAACAATAATTGAATAAATATTTTGAGAATAAGAATTAGAGAAATAACCTTGGATTTAATGCATGTGCAAATCTATGAAGTGGAGTAATACTTTGTTCCAACGGGAGGTGAATGACTTCATAAAATAATGATGATTCCTCTTGACGTTTCTTTTCATGCCTATAAATCAGTCCTTTCATTTTCTCTATCATCACAAAACCTTAGCATATCATAAATGGGAGAAGTTAATAAAAGGACATAATCTATAGAATCCCACCACACATCATCAAGTATTTTCAATTTCACAAAATTTGCTTTCACTACTTCATCATCTCAATACGATGACCATACATCACTGATAACCAAAAGCTTAAATCTTTTCAACATAACAATAATGGAAGCAAATCGGGTCTCTGCTACCAAAAGCAATTTTAATGGTACAAATTCATTAAACATTGATAATATCATGGAAAGATTAATGATGAAATGTTTAATGGCTATCACATCTTCATGAAGACGAGTAATCCAATGGCATGACTCATAGGTGATTGAATTATCCTCAAGACTTTTTTCCACAAAATTATTCTTCAAGACAAGATTCAATGTGTGCACAACACAATGTGTCCAAAAATTGAGGGGATTCTTTGCTTCAATAAGGTGCCTGGCACCCTTACAATTTGGAGCATTATCCGTTATTACTTGAACCTTTTCTGGTCCAACTTCCATTACGACCTCCTTCATTATCTTTTAAAAACATTGCCCACTCTTTGTTACTGCCATGAAATTAATTAGTGGTCTTCTTTGTGGATCGCTCCACCCATCACTTACAATTGTCACTCCTTTTTCCACTCGTGTTCTTAATAGGTTATAGCAATCTTTCCACATTTTCCCTCTCTTTTTTAAGAAGAGTAGTTCTCAACTTATTAAATCCGGGCAAGGAACTATTGGCGGTAAGAGAGTAAGAACTAATGTAATATGGATTACGTGAAAGATTAAAAGGCAAACCACCCAAATAATACATTTTAGCAATTCTGGAGTCCAATTTGGTCACGTGAAGTCATGTTGAATGCCTTTTCAATAGGATTACCTTTTCTTTTCTTTTCTTTTCTTCTAATGTGTAGCAATCCGTAGAACTCAAATTCTCTATAGGCAATGGTACTCTCTTTGGCTCTTTACTTTTCATTTTAAACTTAGCTTCTTCTTCCAACCTTTGCATCTCATTTATGTCTTTTTTAGTAACTTTTGGACAAGCATCAATAACACTACCCAGTAATTTCAAATGTACCCTCACTTTTGTATATGAACTCTCCTTTATTGTGTTGCAAAAGTTGCATTGCCAACTAATATTACCACCTCCTTCACTTAATCGATCAAATTTTGTAACATATTTCCGAAGAGACTTGGATGGATCTTCATTGACATTACTATAACTCATATCTTCAAACTAAACAAATGTCAAATAGTAGAAGAGTTGATGTTACCCGATATTTTTGAGAGATGGTATCACCTTGCACTTGTTAAATATGGTTGAGATTATGTTAAAAACAAGGAATAAGACAAATATTGAGCAGCTTCTTGTTTCTACTGAGCACCGCACGCTGTTGTCCTCCACCTTTAACCTTTTATTTTTGTTTGGTAATCAATCTTAAATCTTAATGGATAAGGAAGCTTTTAAAATTCAAAAATGAAAAGAAAAATTTTTTTTTAAACATGTTTTTAACTTTAACTCCTTGTTGACATTAGCTAAAATATCTGGGAAAACAAAACAAAACAAAACAAAAGCCTTAAAAGTCAAAGCTGAGACTCCAATGGCTGGGATTTCAATCGACATCTTCTTCCCCCTTCGCATCATACTCTGGAATTTTAGAGAAGCTCAACAATCGGTCCTTCCATCTCAATCTTCATGATGGAAACAGGAAAAAGAACAACAATAATTTTCAAAAAATTATTTTCTTTTAAAACATGATCAATCTGGATGTTTAATTAAATATAAGAACGATTCATTGGCTAAAGAGAGTGCAGATATACCTTTGATAAGCAATTAATCCCACAAACAATCTGGTAACAACTGCTATCTCCCAACCCTTGAATCTTCTACAGAATGCTTCTAAGTCTTGGATTGCACCGACGAGTGGGCACTGCTAGGAATTCTCCATAAACCGACACAAGAGCCGAACCGTAGAGAATTAATTCTCTACAAGAATATTGTAGGTGGTGCGGCACTTCCTGGGAATAAGAAATAAGACCGCCCCCTTCCCTATTTATAGGAAAAAATCCAAGGCTCTTTCGTGTCTTGCAAGACAGGAGAATTCTATTCCTAGTAGGTTTGTGCAAACCTTAGAATTCCTTTCCAAGCAACTCTTTGACTTTCTAGAAGCTTCTAGAGGGACACAAATGGATTTACTTAATTAGGCTCCCAATAATTAAATCCAGTCAAACTGATCCAGACTGTCTGATTTAGTTATTAATATAATTCATACACTCTACTAAAGACGAATTATTGCAACTCCTAATTATATAAATAATCACAAAAACTAAAATAATTAATTATACAATTAATTATCCTCTTGACTTATCAATCTAGCAGTTGGTCCTTGTTTTATGATTCGATAATTAATTAGGCACGCATCTGACCATATCACCTAATTAGTTATACGTTTTGTGATCCGATAATTAATTAGGCACGCACTTGACCATAGCACCTAATTAATTATACGTTTCGCTAAACTCTCAATCTTCATTGCTATAATTTCTATTTAGCATGATCCGCTAAATACTAACATTAGATTCTTAAAATCATACTTGCAGATGATTAATTTAAGTAGGTCATTTAACCCTTTTCTTGGAGCAACAGATTCCACTCGCGGCATGCATTCCACTTTTCGTTCTCCTCCGGTTCCCAACATGCAGAGTATATTGACCAAATATTTATTCAGTCCCTCAAGATTGCCGCATAAGAGAACCTACCTGAGACAGATTCAGACTCACCGTATGATAGTCATGTGGAACTTTAATTCAAGTGCACGATCATGCTTTGGAATTAAATTCACACAATGGTCCTGTCCCTTATACTTATCTCAAAGTATATCAATCACTCACGACCTCTACCAGTCGCGACGATCAAGATAAATTGCCTACTTTATTAAGTTAGAGTGATAGACAAATGAATCTTTATTCCTGCTTCAGGACTAATGTTTATGGATGAATATTAAATACATCATTTGTACTTCCAAAGTACTCATTTAATATTTTCTCAAAGCAACCAATGGCACTTCATTACCGTTTTTAAGTAACTAGTTTGTAAATAATAAACGTCGCATTTATTGGATAAATAAATAATTATTTATTTACAATTCAGTCAACTACACTTTATTGGGTATTAATCCCAACACTTCACTACCCACAATGCTTTGCCTTCATCAGTCCTTCCATCTCGAATTCATCCCTTTTCGGTTAAGGTTTATAGAGAAGTAAGTTCCAGTCAATTGGCAGTCGCTGGTGATGTAATTTCCATTTGCCGCTTATTATACAAGTTATGCCCTTCTAACTTTCTCAAAATTTTGCGAGCTTCTCATGTGCAATTCGTCTTTATCGGCCTCCAAATTTCCAACATGGATTTGGACGTATCCGATGCATGTCTATAGAGTGTCAGATCGCTTCAGTGTCAGATACGTGTCTGGTGTATCAGTGTTTCCTAGGTTCTTGGCAAGAACACTATCATGAGTAGGTTGGGGATTTTCTCCAGACGTGTGCTCTTCCGATCTGTAATTTCCTCTGTATGCTTTGTTGCAACAAGATGTGCCTACCCACCCAAGTTGCAACATAAGCAATCGTGGTCTGAAGGCAAAGATCAGTGGCTTTCATTTGCATAGTTATACTTCTGGTCAGATTCTTTCTTTTGATGGCAGTGCTTACCAGTGAAACAAAAGATCATCCATTTTCACTTCCTACTTTACTCCTTGTCAAGGCTGATGTTCATCGTACTTACATAATCCACATGTTACATGTGACTTGGAATTATTTCTTCTTGGATTTGTGGTCGAATCTTCGAATCTTTTCTAAGTGGGGAAGAACTGATGCAGGGAGATCATGGCCAATTCATGGTTTTAAATTGGGTTCATGTTCATCAAATATATGGGCCGGATTTCCTTGGAACAAGAGTGCTCTTCCGATCTATACCAATATCAAATTCTATATCATATTGTTGGACCTTGAGTTTGAAACCTATATCACATTCTATACAAACATAAAGAGGAAATTGTACTAGATCCATACAAAGTTACATGATCAAGATATCACAGTTGAAGTAGGGGAATTTTAGTCTTCACTTGGAAGTCTCAACATTGTTTGTAGGCACAATGTAAGGAACTCTCATAGCGCACATGTGATCCACCTTCTTATACTCCCAAATCACATTCAAGAATAATTTTTGTTTGATACGACACCATTTCGAACTCTCCTTTTTTTTCGTGCATCATATAAAAGGTCCTTATTCTAGCGAAACAACATTGGTTTTCATTCTCTAGGCAAAGCCCCAATCTCTCTCTCCCTTATCCATCCATTTCTCCATCTAAACTATCGTTAGCATCAAAGAAAACCTTATTGCTTTGCTGGTTTCGGTAGGCTCTTTGTGGAAGAAGCTTCATCAAAAGCTTTATTCACATAATTGGCAGGTCAGTTGCCCTTTTTGGGTATATTATTATATTTTAAGAGTGTGATTTGAGGAATTTTTTATTGTGTGGGCAGTTGATTGTCAGATCACTCGAAGCCAATTAGAGCTGTCTAGAATGAGGCACTGGGTTTATAGGCCAAGATTAGGGTAAAAAAGATTCAGGAAATGGTTGAAGTTTTGGGGAAAAAGGAAGGTGAAATTATTGAAATTAGTGATTTGGTGTTTATTAATGTTTACAATACAATAGCAAATATTTATTTTTTCAGAGATTTGACTGTTCTTGCTTGATGATGGGAAAATGGGGAAAGAATGGAGGGTGATTATGTGGAGGTTCATGGAGTGTGAAACTGCTCCAGTTCCATGATAAAATTCCTGAACGTCTAACTTTTCATTGAAACTTGTGGACATGACTCAACGGATTTACTAGGGCTTGGTTTCATTAGGGATGATTAAATTGTTTTAGGATTTTTTTGGTGGATTCTTGGATTGTTGTTCAAATTGTTATCAATTACTTTTGATTAAGTTATAATGTTGAACTGTATTTTTTATCAGAAAATTTGAACATATATGAAGGAAATTGTGAGCTTTTTATTGTTTAGATGGATCATTAAAATCTAAACATTGAAAAATTATTGATCTACACATGCCCCACTAACTCTTACCAAAGTAACAAGTAGATGTATACTCATTTTCTTCCTTTCTTGCCAAGTAAATCAAATCATGACATCGGAGATGCTCTTTAACTTTCTTTTGCTAATTGTCCATTTGTCATTTTCTCTATTATTGTTAGCTATATGAGCTCTTTTGCATTTTCTCACCTTTCCACTATTTTTATCCCTATGGATTTTACCATGTTGACAGACACATGCCAAAAGGCCTCATGCTCAGCTTCATTGTTATTTGCTGGAAATCTGAATCTGATTGTCTGGTAATATATTGACCTGATGGGCTTATTAGGAATATTCCTGCTCCTGATGCCTGTCTAATTGAAGATCAAATAATTCCCAGGATGGAATTTCTTCTGTCTTTGACCACGGAGTAATGGAGTGAGCTTGGCTATGAAATTGGCTAGGGCTTATCCCTTGATATTTGAACTCGGTTTATAACTGACCACTTGATTAAGTGAGCAGACAGGTATGGGTGGGTATTTGAGTTCCGCGTTGTGCAGTGCATGGCTGACATAATAGATAGGGAGGTGGGCAACTCCTTCCTTTCTGACCAGAACTGTACTGACAGATGCCTCAGAAATAGCTAAGTGCTCTTCCGATCTGTATAGGACTTCTTCTTGCTTTGGTTTGGACAATAGCGAGGTAGACAAGAGGTACTTCTTCAGCTAATCAAAATGCTACCTTGCAATCATTTGTCCACTCAAATTCCTTGGATGTCTTAATAGCCTCAAATAAGTGCTTGCATTTGTCAATTGATCATGAGATGAAACGATTAAGTGCTGCAACTCTCCCCGTGAGTTGTTCGACCTCGTTGAATGATTTTGGAGGCTCCATTTCCAACACAGCTTTTATCTTCTCTGAATTGACTTCAATACCCCGTTGGTTCACCATCCGATCTCAAGAATTTTCCCGATGTGACACAAAAGGAGCACTTCTTTAGATTGAGCTTCGTTCTATAGTCCCTAAAGACCTGAAACATTCTGGCAAGGTCATTGATATGATGCCTAGCTTGTAGGCTCTTGACAAGCATGTTGTAAACATAAACCTTTATGGTTTTACCAACATGATCCTTAAACATTGTGTTTACAAGGAGTTGGTAGGTAGCTCCAGCATTCTTTTGCCCAAATAGCATCATTTTGTAACAATATAGCCCTTTATTGGTTATGAATAAGATGTTCTCCTCATCATCTGGAAGCATGGGTATTTAATGGTAGCCGTAGTAGGCGTCCATGAAGCTCACGTGTTCATGACCTACTGTTGCATCTACCATCTAGTCAATTCTTGGTAGCAGAAAATTATCTTTCAGCCAAGCCTTGTTCAAGTCAGTGAAATCGATACATATACGCTAGGTCTCGTTGTTTTTCTTAACAAGAACTGGGTTGGCCACCCATTGCGAATGTAGAGCTTCCCGTATGAATTTGTTCCCTAGAAGTTTGTCCACCTCTTCCGTGAGAGAGCTTCATATCTCTCGTTGTTTAGAGGACGTCATTTTTCTTAACGGGCTTTGCATTGGGATCTATACTGAACCGATGGCATGGATGTTTGGGAGACATCCGAGTTCTTTTTGAGGAAGTGAATGAGCTGAGGCATCATTAGTTCTTTAAGTTCAACCCCAATTCGAAGCTCAATGTTAGGTTTGAATTCATCGACTTTAATAATCTGGAGCTCTTCGCCAGGACTTGCGATTGTTGCAGCATTTTTTGACCTAGAGTCCAAAGTGAGGACCTCTTGTTGAGGTAAGACCCTGACTGCACAGTCGAGGTTGCATTGTCTAGCTGCCTATTGATCTCCTCGTACTGTAGCTATCCATGCTCAACTGGGAACTTCATCACGTAATGGAATACAGAGGTTGTAGCTTTGAGCTCATAAAGGATAGGCCTCCCTAGGATATATAGCATTGTGATTTGGTGGGACATCAACAACCATGAAGTCAGTCGTGATCCTCCTTTGACTAGGCTCTTCACCTAGCTCCACAAGCAATGTGATTTGGCCCTTTAGCTCCGCACCCTGAAGCTTGGTACCGTATGGCCTCAAATTCTTGTATCTATGTTCATTTGCTTGAATGTCTTCTTGTAAGATGTTGATAGAGCTACCGTTGTCTACCATAGTCTTGTGAACTTTGATTCTAGAAATCCGCATGTTTATGACAAGAGCATTAATATAGGGTTGTAAAGTATCGTAGGCGTCCTTGTTGTAGAATGTGAAAGAGCTTATTTGAATTGTAGAGTCTGAGCGGTGAATAGTTGGTAGCCTTCATGCTCTGATTTCTGCTAACTAGGACATAGATTTCAGCTGGAGGTTGGTTCTGAGGAGCTCAAGCGTTGAAGTCTGCCTAGGGACGAGCTTATCTATCCGGTCCTTGTTGATTAGCTACGTATTCACTGAGGCATCTTTTTCAATTAGCCCCTCAATTTTTTGTCTGAGGTGTCCGCACTTATCAGTGTCATGACCTTGTGCTCTGTGATATTTGCAATACTTGGCCTGATCCACATTCTTTGAATGCTTTTTAATGGGCTTAGCCTTTAGCAATATCAGATAATTTCTCAATAGATTGTAAATTTGCTCAACATAAGTTTTAGCTTGGTGAAAGGCTTTGAATTGATGGATGGCCCCTCCATTCTATGCTAGTCCTTCTTGCCGTTCTAGTCCTTCTTCTCTTCCTTTTGGGCTGGATCAGTTTTTAGACCTCTCTCTTTGGCCATTAATGTACTTCTTAGCTTTCCTCAAGAGCTCTTTATAAGTTCTAGGTGGATTTTTATGCACTTTCCATGAGAAATGAGTGTCCTTGAACAATTCTAATTTGATAGAGATCAAGAGTGATTCATCAGCTACCTTTTTACATGGTCATGACATGTCTATTAAAGCGGTCTAGATAGCTCTTGAGAGTTTCAAAAACTTTCCTTGCTTGATAATTCCCAGCATTTCCTTCAGAGTTGTCCTAGATTTTGATCCCATAAATTGCATGGAGAACTTTTATGATGGTTGCTCCTAACTATGTATAGAACCAAGGGCTAGGTTCCCGTACCAGGTCTGAGTGTTCCCCTCCAAAGTGAGTGCAAAGGCTTTAAACATTACTGGGCTTGTGGTGGTTTGCAATTCCATCTAGGACATATAACAATGCGGGTGAGCTATTGGGTCAGTTTCCCTATTCTACATCCTGATCTAGAGGAGCTTCATCCTTGGTAGCATGACAGCCTCTCTAACTATGGGCACAAACAGTGAAGGTCTTCCTCAGAAGTCATCATCATCCTTCCCTTTTTTCAGGTCATCTAGCTCATAGATTTGCTGAGGAGTTGGTTGTTGGCTCTTGTAGAGTTCTATGGGATGGCTTGATGCTTGGCTGTATTCTATAGGGTAAAAAGGACTCCTTCGCTCTTGTCGTCTATTTCTTAGTCGTGGGAGGTCAGGTGAGCATTGTCTCTGAGGACCTCGCTGGGCTTGAGGTCCTAATCTACTAAATGCATAGTCTTCACCCATGTTTATTAGGGTTGGGACTCCTTGATCACTAGGGATAGTTTGAGCTAAGCCCAGTGTGGCTTAGGGTGTGAAACTCCGCCATCTCTTTCCTTAGATGTTCCCTTGGTGGATTGGCCTGAGGGGATGTCATCTCCACATTTTAGCTTGCCAACGTGCGAAGACTCACTCATATAGCTTGAGGGAGGAGATTGGTTTTGTTGTTCTTGTAGCCGCCTAACTTCTTGGGCCAAAGCTTCGACTTGTCTCCTTATAGCTTTGGTTTTAGAATCAGTAGTAGGTCATGAGGGTCCTGCTTCTGAAGTTCTACTTTGTCTTATAAATCATATAGGGATTTCCACATTGTGACTCCTTGTTCTTTCACTTTGAGTTCATTTTTGACTCATTTTTAAGGTTACCGGTACTTTTGAGTTGGATTATTTGTATGTGTTTCCCACAGACAACACTAATTTGTTGATGAGAAATTTTAGCTTTGATTCAACAAATTGGTTTGTTTACGCAGGAAACTTGTGTTTAAATTTATTCGAGCAATAAATGAGAGAAAACAAATGTGCAGAAGACAAGGATTTGCTATGAATGAGGATGATCCCTATCTCTCGTGGATCTCCTTGTATTTATAGTATATGATTTAGCAAGTAATGATTACAAGCATTAAATGACTAGCCATTGAGAAGCCTGGCAAGTACAATTAGCTAGAGTAAATGTTAGCATTTCCTGACTAATTACTTGCTAAATGTCTGCATGGGGAAAACAAATGCCAACTTTACAATTAATGTAGTTGTAACGACCCACTCCACTTTGACATAATATTGTCCGCTTTGGGCCTAGCCCACATAGTTTTCCTCTTGGGCTTCTACCCTAAAGGTCTCACGTCAGATGGAGTAGATCTCTTAACTTAAGAACTAGTCTCCTTTTCTCTACCCAAGTGAAGGGAGATTGAGGCACAACCCGCTCCAGTTTGACGTGATATTGTTCGCTTTGGGCCTAGCCCGCACAGTTTTGCTCTTGGGTTCTATCCAAAAGGCCTCATGTCAGATGGAGTGAGTCTCTTAACTTATTAACTAGTCTCCTTTTCTTCATCCAAGCGATGTGGGATTGAGGCTGTCACAATCACCCCACCTATGGGGACCCAATGTCCTCATTGGCCCTATTTCTGGTTGGGCTCCTATCTGATACCATCTGTAATGACCCGCTCCACTTTGATAGGATATTATCCGCTTTAGACCTAGCACACACGGTTTTGTTCTTGGGTTTCTACCCAAAAGGCCTTATGTCAGATGGAGTGGATCTCTTAACTTAAGAACTAGTCTCCATTTTCTCTACTCAAGTGATGTGAGATTGAGGCTGTCATAATACCCCACCTATAGGGACCTAACATCCTCGTTGGCCACACTTCGTCATAGATAGAATGGGGCTATATCTCTTTTAACGAATTACAAAATATCAATATTCTTATCCTCAAACAAGACAAAAGGTAAAGGCAAATAATAATAGGTTCTAAATGGGGCAACATTTACTCTATTTCTTCCTCAATCATATTTCGAAAAATATAGGATCCATATCCTATATCTAATACCTAAGAGGCAAAGGAATAGTCTTATTACCCTCATCTTGTATTATAACCTTCTCCAAGACTTCGCTCTCCAAGATAGGTTTATATATGCCTTATAGTTCTTTTTCCAATGTTCTTTGTCTCTACAAAGATTATTGACTTTGAATATATCTTTATCGCTTTAACTGAATTACTGACCATTTGGAATCTTTCTCAAAGTTCCATTAAAACTACCTTTAAGTACCATTAAAGGCTTCAATAGTTAACACGAGCCCTTACATCTCATTGATGATAAGCTTAACAGTTGTAGCATATCAAACATACAAGTGGGTGATATGAATCTAATTCATACATATCAATTTCAATAAATTGTGATCAGCTATTGGATAATGATTATTGAATTAATTCACTACTTAGCTCATTGTCCTACCGTAGTATCATGCCTTTGGATAGTAGTTTAGACTTTATACTGTCAAGTACACTATTGTTCATTATACATCTCATTGAGACGAATAATAATAGTATAAACATCTGTACCCACATGTAACAGTTACAGCTTACAATGGCAAGTATTACACATACGACATTATGTTCACCATCACATGATGCTATCCTCGCAAAACTTCCTTTGTGGGGACTTCCGCATAATATGTTTTAAGACATATCCCTTTTTTGATACTTGAGAATAATTTTTATTACGATGTTAGTTTTACAATTTTTGTCTAGAAAATCTTGTTGACATTTAACATGCCAATTAAATTTTCAAATTTTTACTCATAATTCAAATATGTAATGACAAGATAGAAAAAATTAATTAATGTTGAAAATTAGTTTGATGTGGACTTTTATCAAATTAATTATGCTCCTACTGAATTAACGATCCTCTGTATTAATTATCAAAATTCATTTGAATTTCTAGTGGCTAGGATCCCGTTCATTTTATTAGAATCTTGAGTGACTCAACAAATTCCAAGAAAATATTCAGGTAGATGCACTATCAACCACATCTCTAGGTGACTCCTAGATCATTAAGTAGGCAACTGATTGTCACATACATCCTATGTACTTTACTTGACATGCCTCTAAAATTTTACTTCTTTTAGTGATTTAACAAGAAATAACATCTTAGTTAAATTCGACCCACTGTTCAGAAACATCGAATGTTTCATAGTGAAAATCATGTCCATGAACGAGCAACCTCAAGTGACTCAATAGGCTGACATTGGTGGAAGGCATGTATTAACATTTAATACTAATTTATTATTTTAATTTTGGGATCGGTCTCATCATAATTATGTATAATAATAACATCCAATATGTAACTATACATAATTAATAAGTGCGGATCATTATGGATTACATCTACCCAATCTTCTTTAGCCATGAAAAAGAAGACTAGATGGTTAATCCTTAGAAGACATCACATTCGATCATCTAATGTTAAATGGAAATATATATATATTCTCCATTTTTCCTTTTCCAATTTGTAGCATATACAAATTATCTTGTTATATCTCAAACAAAAAAGGAAAATAAATTAACCATGCAATAATAACTAGTATCCTATACTAGTACATTACAACAAATCATATTGTTTAAGTCCATAATAATCCACTAAATCCATTCAATTAATATGAAATATTAATAAATATATCAATTTCTAGATTTATGGTATTGACGATGATCGTCTAAACATTTTAGACTATGTAGAACGAATCAATCTAAAATTCAATAATTAATTTAATTAATTAAATAATTTCGTATCAATAAAATCAATTAATTAATCATATTAATTAATCAACTCTATTAATAGATGGGGATTTCAAAAAATAAATCAAAGGACAT
Organism: Nyctanthes arbor-tristis; assembly: GCA_963692815.1. Taxonomy (NCBI): domain Eukaryota; kingdom Viridiplantae; phylum Streptophyta; class Magnoliopsida; order Lamiales; family Oleaceae; genus Nyctanthes; species Nyctanthes arbor-tristis. The sequence continues at coordinate 15,318 of CAVNYN010254973.1, read as the reverse complement.
GTGGTCTAATTTGTATTTAAATAAAATAAAGTCAAATTACTAACTAGGTAAAAAAAACAATTTAATCCAAATGCACGATTTTGGTAAAATAGTTTTTGTAAAGTTGAAACTTTGACGTAATTTGAGAAATTTCAAACCTTCTGAAATTTTATGATTGCAAATTCAGACTCACATAAAATGTATGGAATTTTAGGGTCCTTAATGTAATTTTAGAAACTACAAGGTTGCCCCAAAGATATCTTAAAACTGAAGGACTATAAATGCAATTTCTTATAGTGCAAAAACCTTTTTCTTCTAGTTCAAAGCCTAAGGGGCTTCTTGTACAATATTTGAAATTGCACAACCCATCTTCTTTTGTTGAGTCTTGTGGTGGCTAGGGTTTCCTAAACACCAGCCACCACAGTTGACATTTCTGACGCCGGCAGCGGGCTGCATGGGTGGAATTTGGAGCATCGACCACCGCTGGCGTCACCTTTGCTATCTGCGGTAGTAGCGAGACGAGCTATTGGATGTGTAGCAACATCTTAACAGTGACGGTGAATAGTTTGCCACTGGCAGTGGAAAATTGTTTGTCGCTACCCATCGCTGCTATCAACTTTGAGAGTATTGGTGGCAATCAACTTGGGGCAAAATAAGAGATATGCCCCCTACTAATAATGATAGGGGTGGAAGTATGTTTAATCTCTATTTAGAATAATTGTGACAAATAAAAAAGCCCCTAATAATTAATTAGGGATAAAAGTATGTTTGGCCTCTATTACTAATATTTAGGGCCAATAAAACAGCCCTAAAAATTAATTAGGGGCAAAAGTAAAATCCACCTACATTAACATTAGTTTACACGGGTAATAAAATTGCCCATAGTTATTTTCCAAAATTTAACACCGAATAATGGCATTTGTTTTTTTAAACACTCATAACAATAATTTAACCTAATCGTAATCATCACTCAACCCATTTCATTCTAGCCAAAATTCCATCTTCACGTTTAAGAAACCACCAGAGCCGGAACATAGAGAAACCACTGTGGAGAAACTGCAGAAGGAGGAAAGTCTTTGCTGATAAACTTTTCCCACTATGAATGTATGTTCTATTCGTTCCTTTCATCTTTCACCCATATTCTTGTAAACATTGATGGGTTAATTCCTTTCCTCCGAATTGGAACAATGTGTTCGTTGATTTTGATTAAGGGTTTTTGTTATTATTTGTTATACTAATTTTGTTTAAATTGATTCTTTGCTAATATTACTAATTTTGTTTAAATGATTATTTGAGACCTAAATATATTCAATGAATTTTGTTTAGTCCCCTTGTGAGTGAATTAGTAGTTAAAACAAATTGGAAATCAATGGTGTATTTTATTGACTACATCCAATTGCATTATCCATACATACACAAGAAATTCATCAATGCAATATAAGCTATAACTCTTATGCCCAAAGTAAACTGTAATTCTAGTACAATAGATGTAATACAATATAAAAACATTAATTATGATTTTGTTATTAATTAAGATGCATTAGTAGAAGTCAAGTGTTTATGTCCTTTACCGATTCCATCACAGAGATTCTTTTGATCAGCTAATGATGGTGACAGTGTTCTAAAATATCTCCAGATTCATTGCTTGCAGAGCAAAAGAGGTAGATGATGTGTGAAATTTAGGTTAGATGGAGATGGAGGTTGGGATTACATATTATTGAAGAAATATATCTAATCAGAGGGAAACAACATCTATGGCACTGAATAGCAAAGGCCTTGAGGTGGGTAAACCTTCATTTTTCTTTTAGCAAAATTGTTTGTATATCCTTGCAATGTCCAATGTGCTCATCTCCAACTCTTTTGTATTGGTCACAATGCCTTCATATTTTCTTTAGTTCTAGCTTGTTTCTCTTACTTATTTAGTATTTCTAATAGTTATGTTGTTTAGCCTACAAAGTTAAACGATGTGACATCTTGCCAAGAAATTATATTTTGGGATGGGGGGAATGCAACAAATACACAACGTGTTCCACCAATTTCAAGGTGAACTTCTCTCTTCATTTATTTTTTTTTAGTGTGTGTAATAATTATTATAGAATTTAAGATCAAATGTATGACTGTGATGGATGATTGATTGATTTTTCTTCTTCCTTTTAGTTAATTGGTGAAGAGTTAAGGGCGAAAAACTTATTCTTTCAAGAGGCTCGGTTTGTCAATTAGCAGTTATATTATTTTCATTTTCATGGTAATTCTTTTTCTTCTTTTTAGCTTGGGAAAGTATATGGGGTGAAGAATATGAGAGACAAGAAATGCTTGATGAGTAACAACAGTCCTCCTCTTAGTATCTGTGGTAGATGCCGTAACAATCATAGTGTTTACACAATACTCAATGATGTAGACTTCATATTTACTTCATAATGACTTGGGAGTTCTAGGATATCCCTCGTGGACAAGACGAATTAAACCAAATTAGGTATTGCCTTGTCATTAGATGTATGTAATTATTGTTACCATTTTATGGGTATGTCTAATTATCTATCAACTTGTGTTGATTGTAGTTGTACTTACGAATACTATTCAATCAAATAATATTCTATTTCATTTGCAATGGTTTATCATGTACAATTTACTTATGATATTATAATTTTATTTTTGATATTAATATATTGATTGACTTAATTTATTTAGAACATTTTGATTTTATAAAATAATGAATGAATATATATATATGTATATAATAAAATAATTACGTGTGTGAATATAACGAAATTAAATATGTTATTAAATTTTGAACATATTAGGGGCACATGGATATGTCTCTATAACAAATACTAATTTAATAATATTATGTGCATTAATAAGCGCACCTATTTGTTTAAATTTATTTGGGACATTTAAATATGTGCCTCTAATAGAATAATTTGCCTAGATGGCATACATATTAATTAATAGGGGGCATTTTTTCTATCCAATACGCTCCTATTTATTATTAGGGGCACCATTTATAGGAGCATTTACTAATCCACCTCTCATACTCTTAGAGGCATTTTAGCTTTATTTTTCGCCCCTATTTATATTAACTTGGCACTTATAAATGTCTTTAATGCTCTTAAAGTTAGCAGTGGCAGCGGCAACAATTGCAGCTATACCACCCTTATTCAACCCAATAATGGCAAAAGAGAATATGTGTCATCAGCTATTCCACAACAAGTTGAACACCCAATGCCACTCCAACTTCAAACGCGAGTTGCTTTCATATTCGATCTTTCATTAAAATCAAATTTCAATTCTATTTAGAAATCCTATGTGTAAAAATTTATCCGTCAATTGCCAAATCAAATTCATATATAACAAAACAATAATGACTATTTTCAAATTCATTCAAAGCAACAAATTCTAATAAGTTACAAGATAGGTTCTAATGTCACTGTTAGGAATTGAACAATATATGCACAACAGAAAATTAAATAAATATTCATCTCCTATGCCTAGTTAGAAAGAATCTGTGATAGGAAAAATACCTCTTTGATAAACGCCGCATACTCCAAGTTCTGATTAATCATTGGATCAATGTTTGTCACTACAACTGTCTAATTATCCAGCCTCTAACGGTAATCCACACAGCAAGAATGGATTTAGAACTTCACAACAATGAACAATTCGAAGCAGATTTTTGGGAGTATGCTTAGTGTTCTATTAATTTAATGTGCTAGCAAGAAATTGATATAATATCTATGATCATATCATGTAAAAATTCATCGTACGAATATTCCCCCATGCAAACCCTAAACACAAGATGCGCCTATTTATAGTTGTAGGATGCAAAATCCTAGTCATACTCGACTCTTATGGGCCTACAACATAATGAGTCAATTAATTAATGTAATTAATTAATTCGACCCGGTAAAACCCACTCCATAATTGGACCTTGAACCCCAATTCCAAAAATTTATTCTTGCACTAGAGGGCCAATGAGATGAACCTTTGTCTTCTCATTCCCATGTTTCTTCATTGGCCAATGAGACGAACCTTTGTCTTCTCATTCCCATGTTTCTTCCTTGAGAATTTCACTCTTTCACAACACTTATTTATTTCTCAACCTCTTAGTGCCTCTCATCAAGATCTTAATTGGTCACTCTTTGTACATTAAATTAGGTGGAATCTCAGTCGGTACCTATGGAAGTATATGAAATGGATCAAGAATATACCTTCACAAAGTTGAAACATGAAATATAGGATAAATCCTATTCATATGTGGCGGGAGTTCAATCTCATATGCCACCTTACCAATTCTCCATGTTATCTCAAAAGGTACAATCTCTTAATTGGTGAGATTTTGATAAACACTTGATCTCCAGTTTCAAATTCTAGTGATCGTCTCCTTCTACTAACATAACTCTTTTGATGATCTTGAGCGATCTTTAACTTCTCCTTGATCTTCTCAACCACTGGGACCATGTCTTGTAGTAATTCCGTCTTAGTGAGTTGATTCTCCCCAACTTCATTCCAATAAAAAGGTGATCGACACTTCCCCTGTATAACGTCTCATGCGGTGCCATTTGAATCGACGTATGATAGCTGTTGTTATACAACAACTTAATCAGCAGACTATCATGATCCCATTTTTGTGGGTATTCTAAAACCACATCTTGAAGCATGTCCTTCAACTTTTGAATAGTCCATTTTGATTGCCCTTCGGTTTGAGAATGGAAGGTGATACTAAACTTAAATCGACCACCTAGACTTTGTTGCACTTCTTTCCAAAACCTAAATAGAAAATGAGGGTCTCTATTGGAGACTATCGTGATTGGAACACCATGCAATCTTACAATCTCCCGAATATACATTTCTACTAGTTTCTACATTTGATAATTCATCTTGATTGGGAGAAAATGAGCCGATTTGGTAAGTCTATCGACTCTTACCCATATAGCATCATAGCCTTTGCATACTTTCGACAATCCTGTTACAAAATCCATTGTGGCTTTCTCCTACTTCCATTTGGGTATCTCTAGCGGTTGCAACATTCCTGCCGGCCTTTGATGCTTGACTTTCATCTGTTGGCAAGTGAAACACTTGCTAACAAATTCTACAATTTCTTTTTTATATCTGGCCACCAATATATACTCTTTTAATGTCACAGTACATGGTACATCTTTGTTGTACCGGGATGTACCGAGTATGGGGTGCAATGAGCCTCACTCATTATCTGATTATGCAAATTCCCATCTTCAGGTACATAGATTCATTCCTAAAATCTTAGCAAACCTTGGGTAGAAATACTATAAGGAGATTCCTTTCCTTTAACTAGATTTCCTCGAATCTTTTCTGCAAAAGGAACGATCTTTTGCATATCATGAATCTGATAATTTATTGCCGGTTGAAGAGTGATTGTTCCAAGTTTAGCTTCTTACATTCCTCGTGACTCTAGCCTAAAATTCTCAACTTCTCATTGTCATTCTTTAGGGCTTACTTGACATGAAATTCTCACATTTGCCTTTTCCGGGTGGTAGTGAGCCGTACAATCATAATCTTTCACTATTCGAGTCATCTCCTTTGTCATATATTCAACTCTTTTTGAGTAAAGAAATACTTTAGGTTCTTATGGTAAGTGTAAATCTCACACTTAACCACATATAAATAGTGAGGCCATATCCTGAGTGTAAAAACAATAACAGCTAGATCAAGGTCATGAACTAGGTAATTTTGTCCATGTGGCTTCAATTGTAGAGAAGTATAAGCTACTACTCTGTTGTTTTACATCAAGACACATCCTAAACTAAGTTTTTAGAAGCATCACTATAGATAGTGAATCCTTCATTTTCTTGTGGAATCACTAGAATCAGGGCATTGAAAACTCTATTCACAATTCTCCGTTCACTTGAATTAAACATTCTTCGAGTCAACCAGGTAAGTGGCACGGTATCGTCGAGAAATCCTTGACAAATCTTTAATAATATCTGCCCAATCCTAGAAAACTCCTAACTTAAGTTGGAGTAGTTGGTTGTGGCCATTTTGTAACTACTTCAATCTTACAAGGATCAACCATAACTCCTTCTCGATTCACTATATGTCCCAAATATACCACTTGATTTGTCCAATATTTAGACTTAGAGAACTAGACAAACAACTTCTTTTCTTGCAATATTAGCAACACGACATATAAATGTTGCCCATGCTATTGTTCCTAGCGATTCACATGGCATCATCAAATGATACAAGTCTTGGATAAGAATCTACAACGCACTAGAATGCCGTTGTTGACGATCCTTTACTCCGATAGCATCTAGGGTTCCTCGAACAATATGATATCCTACACAGGGTAAATCCTTAACCCTTCCCCCTCTTACTAACACTGAAGAATGTTCTTGCGAATTATGGCCAATACCGGGTATATAAGTAGTGATTTCAAATTCAGAGGTTAATCATACTCTTGCAACTTTATGTAGGGCAGAGTTTGGTTTTTTTGGGGTAATAGTGGAAAGTTGACAGATAAGTCACCCTTACTACCACTCTACAGAACCGTACATGAGATTTTCACCTCATATGGCTCCTCATTCAATTATTTCGAATTCATTAGATCCTTTTCCACATTCGAGAATCCCTTCTTTTCTTCTACTTTGTCCTGAAGAGTAACTAGGACACATTTAGTTACATTTTCATGTTCTACTTGGACACTTTCCATTTTTGATTATTTTCAAAGGAGAAGATTGTTCTCTTTACCAAACATATGCGGATCTAATCACGATCCTATAATAAGAACAAGAGATATTTCTCAATCAATCCCTTTGCCCGTCATTCTTCGAGAATCAGAAAGATCCTTTTCAAGTTTGAATTTGTTCGTTTGGAATCTGGGTTCTTCTACTTCATTTTTATTTAATATTTTCCCTCTCTTTTTTATACCATTCCTAAAGTCCCATTGGTTTGATCTTGGGGTCTCTAATATATCAAGATATCATTGATGGATAATATTAGGAACTCATCAAGATGATTCTTGATGACTCAGTTCATAAGAGCCATGAACAGCGTGGGAGCATTAGTTAAGCCGAATGACATTATTAAAAATTCTTAATGACCATATCAGGTACTAAATGCTGTCTTGGAAATATCTTCCTCCTTAGTCTTCACCTGGTGATATCCGGACCTCAAATCAATATTTCAATAAACTGCTGAATCTCTTAATTGATCCAACAGGTCATCAATCCTAGGGTATTTATCAATGGTGGCTTGACTCAATCCTTGATAATCTATGCATAGCCACGTCAACCTGCCTTTCTTCTTTACAAACAGCACTGGTGCACCCTACAGTGATGTACTTGGTCGGATAAAAACCTTTCTTCAATAATTCAGCTAATTGCTTCCTCAATTCCTTTACTTCAGCTGGGGCCATCCTCTATGGCACTCTGGATATCAGCTGTGTACCCAGAATCACCTCAATAGTGAATTTCACTTCAATCTTCAGGGAATACATCAACAGTACATTTGCAAGTGGTGTAGGAGTATTTCCTTGAACTTGATGCAAATAACCTAATATCCCAAATGCCCTTAAGAAATCGATTTCTTAGCTTGCACAGTTGAGATAATGATTCGAGAATTCTTGTGAGTTGAGGGAAAATGTATAGGTGCTTGGCCATGGAAACTTAGAATCTACAATCTAAAGTTCATAAATGCACCATGTTCCGACAATCAATCCGGTCCTAGAATAAGATCAAAATCTACTAGTTCAAAAATGATTGAATTGGCACAATACTCCTTAGTTCCTACTCAAATGGGAACATTACGCGCGTATTGTGTAGTAATCACCGACGTCTAGAAGGCATCTTAACTTCTAATTCAAGAGTTTCCATGTGACCTAGTATTTGACATTCTCACAAAAATGCACTAAATAGGAATGAATGGATAGCTCAAAAATCAAATAATGCATAAACAGATTGTCCGAGTGAATATACCGTGCATGCTATAGCATTTCTAGCTTCATTTTCATTTGGTTGCATTATGAAAAAAAACTCTTCCAGTGGGCTTCCTATTCTTCTGATGATTATGCTTCAATGGGCAATCTCGAATCATATGACCTTTACCGTATCCGTAATATAAACCCATTTGCTTGCGATATAGGCTAAAATGAGTTTTATTACAAGTTGGATAGTTGGGTGCTTCAACTGGTTTAGTACAATCCTAAATATTTGTCTTTTTAGCACGAGACTGGTATTTCAGCCCCTTATGGCTCCCTTTATTCCATCTTTTCCTGGAAGATGAACTTTCTCTATAACTTGACCCCTTCTTGTGAGCACAAAATTGTCTAGCTTAAATTATTTTGGCTTCAACTTGCTCTGCTAAGAGAGCATGATCCACAATAGTTGCTGAATGCCAAACATTTGAATGTCTCGTACTAACTCGTGGCTTAATCCTTCGACAAAATGATTGATCTTTAATTTCCAAAGTGTTCACCATATGTGAAGCAAAAGGAGACAATTCTTCAAACTTTTGCACATACTCCGTGACAGTCATCTGCTGTTGTTTCAGATGGATAAATTCATTCAACTTCTGACTTCTCAAAGTTATGGAGAAATATTTGCTCTAGAATTCCGCACAAAAATCGTCCCAAGTCATATGTTCAGTCTCACCCATACTTTTGAGAGTATCCCATCAGTAGCTGGCACTGCCGTGAAGCAAAAATGAAGCACAATTAACCTTCTCTCCTTTAGGTATCTGTGCATAATCAAACATTTGTTTGATAGTTCAGATCTAGGATCTTTAGCTTCTTTAAACACTGGTGGCTTGAGACATCTGAATCGGTTAGTTGCGTCACCTCTTGACTCTCGGGCTGGATGGGAATCCCCATTTGTAGTATATTTTAGGAGTTGATTGACTTGATAAGCTTGTTGCCTTGCAAGTCTAGTAAGTCGACAGAGAATCTTGGAGTTGCCATTATGACACATGATTATCTTGTTCAAAAATTCAAATTTGAACATTAACGTGGGAAATACTTGCATATACTACAAGTAGGTATATAGACCTTCAAATCTTGAGTAATATTTAGGCTAAAAGAAAATTTCACTTAGATCAGCCCAAATATCAGGCCTAAAACAAACTCAATACATGATCCGCATTAAAAGGTATAATAAATACCTTCAAACGGATCCATATAATGCAATTGGCCTAAGAACACGTAAACTTTTGGGCTTTAATTGCAACTAGGCTTAGAACACATGTGGGCTTAGAAATTATCATTCTGGACCACAACCTCAAGCACAAAGACTAGTAATAGATTATTAACCCTTACTATTTTCTAAATTACTTGGGCTATAAATGTTGGGCTTAGAACATTATTTCATGTTTGGCTTAAAGTATCTTACCATATTGGGCCCTAAATTACTTACCATCTTAATGGTCAAAGGATTAATTCTTATTTATCGAATAAGCCCAAAATAAATTTAGGTACCCCGCCCAAGATTTGCCTGGTTAAACCGCAATTATATCTTTCTGATCATCCAACTTCCTCCTAATGAACACCAATCAGACTCCTTGCTTGCTCATTCTCTTACACACCCATTCTCCTTCCCAAAGAAACTTTTTAGTTTCTTCTCCGTGTCTGCAATTTCCATTTAGACAAACAGAAAGTGACTTCTAGCCATTTGACTCTCTCCAAAATAAAGGTGGTAATGGAGGAATTGATTGGTGGAACCACCACCGTTCCATTAGTCATTCCAGAAATGCTAGTCACTCACTCTATCCCAAAGGCCATCAATGTTCTTATAACAGAGCCTACTACACTAGTTGATTCTCTTGTGGCATCCTCCAACAAACCCATTGACAAAGGGAAGGTAGTTAAGAAAGTTACCAAGAAGCTGACCAAAGGAGAAAAGAAAGTGAAATCAATGCCTTGCAAATTGCGAGATGAGAAGGGTATTGAAGAAGGTGAGGGTTTCCCAACCTTGAATTTTCTGAATGAGACTCCTGGGAATAGATTTCTTGAGTTTGATAGTAGACCTATAATTCTAAGAAAATTTGTTAATTTTTAAATTCTTTGTGGATGATGGATTCCTTTTTGTTTATTATTTCCAACAGTTTGGACAGATGAAATTTATTGAATCTATACAGTTATTTAGTGAAAGATTGATTAGATTATTCTATGCTAATGCTGACTGTTCAGGGGCAATATTGAATCCACTAACTAATGATAAAAATATTGGATTCATTAGGTCATATATCAAGGGGATTACTTTCAATGTGACAAGGAAAAGCTTGATTGGACTCTATGGTATGCATGATGGGAGATTAGTTTGCAATCCTAAGGATGAGTTTGATATTAGGGCATTGTTTGACAATTCAGAGATGATGGGGATTAAAGTCCATGCACCTTTATTTCCGAGGGGATTAAGGCACTACAAGAAAAATGGGTAGTTTCAAGGGTAGCAAACTGTCATAAAAGAGTGGAGAACCCGCCGTAAAAGAGTAGAGAACCTGCCATTTATAGTATTTGTGTTAGATTAACCAGTTTGTTTCTCCTCCCAGAGGATGGTGGGTTACATGTCGCACGCTGGCGTGGCGTGCTAGCATGCAAAATATCTATATAAAAAAAATTCAGAAACAACACAAAAGCTGAGATTCTCCCACTGTTCATCAGAAACCCACAAAAACCCCAAAAATTTCCCTCTCCATATTTCGTCTGACCAGTCTCCACCCAAGCTCCAACAACTGCAGCGAGAGCGCCTGCCAGTCCCCCCTCTCTCAATGACAAGTTCCGATTACTTGTGGCGATCAGGATAACCCAACTTCCGGCACCCACCGATTTGCCCTCTCTCCCCCAAGTTCCAGTGAAACCGTTTGAGGTAAACGCTAGATTGTGCTTTCTTATAAAAACTCCAAAAAACCCATTGTTAGTAGTGAGTTGTGAGAATATGCCAGATGCTTTTGCATCATTTGGTTTCTTTCATTTCACTGAATGAAGTTCTTACAAATTATAGAGTTCTTATAGGTAACTTCTAAAGAATTACTTGTGCTCTGAAATGTGAATGTAGACAGTCCCTACCAGTTTAGTCTGGATTTGGGGCTAATGTTCTTGCTTATCTTCAATGGTTTGCTCAATATAGCTTGAGGATTTATCCATTAATTTGATTAATTTATATAGATATATATCTGGGCACAATATATATTTTGTTACGTGAAGAGAGGAAACAAGGAATTACATGCTCATTGTCTAAGATTGCAATCTTATATTTTGCACAAGCAAGAGATAATTATGTTTTTCAGCTTCTAAGTTTCTTGAATTTGGAGGTGGATAGTGATTCTTGCATGACTCATTGCAAATCTAAATTCATAAAAATTACAAAATGCGAACCTAAAATATTCTCTTCCATGTAATCTGATTTGGTTTATATCTCCTCTTTACTCTTATGCACAAGATCCCATAAGATGTTAATAATCTTAGAGGAAAGGCCATCTAGTTTGAAGTATGAGAAAGTTAACTAGTTTTTAGTTAAGCTGTTAAAAGCCTTCAAAACGAGAAATAATTACTAAACCTATTGAGTAGGGAAGCCGAGCATGTTGAACCATATCGACCATCCATATCATTGAATGCCAATAAAGGTGTCAATGAATATGTCTATGCTGACCCTACAGTCGATAGTAACACATTGGATCACTGCATCAGAGGGTTGTCAGGGGATGAGTTCCTTGCATGGGTATGGTTTGAACATGCTTTTTTCAATACTTAACTGTTGGACGAATTATATATATGTGTTAGTTGGACTGGGTCTCAAATATTGTATTTTTCTAACATGCAGGTTGCTTGAATAGACGATATAGTTGGATGAATATAATATCACCCATTTGGTCAACCATTTTATGGCGGGGCGATTAGAGCCCCTGTCATTAGTATGTTACGATTCAACCACCAATGCTATGTAACTATTAAGGTATCATACTACGTAGTTTGACATAATGTTAAATAGTTTCACCTATTTCAGGTTATGTTTTGGGTGCATGATGCAGTTGTTTTGGATGTACGCTGATTTGGATCGGAAAACAATTCATGGATATGTATGTTAATTGGCAAAGGTGGATTTGATCATATTTGTTAACATAAATGACATTTCAACAGGGTGGAAATGCTCGAATTTTAGGGGAAACTCTGCCAAATTTTCAAGCTACCTATGACATGAACGATGTAGGCATATGTAAAAGATTAAGCGTGCAAGAATAACAGACTTGGTAAAATATAATAACATGTCAACTAACAAATGATGAGTAACACGTCAACTAATAACATGAAATAACTATTGTAATCATGAAAATAACTAGAAATATGTCCACTTGTCTGCTTTGTCTTACATCCAAATGACAACTAGGGGAAACAATCAATGATCAGTACGAGGTTTTAAGTTACAATGGGGTTAGATGTCTAACACAAAATGTCCTAAATGACCTTCTAGTGACATAGCCAGCTATCACTCATTTCAGTTGCGGCTGGAAAGATACTTTGACGACTTCGAAAGAAACTCCCTTCGATATGACAGCACACTTCTCAATAATTTTAGACAGATCTTCACCCTCATCTTTCATAACACCCTTATCTTTGCTGACCCTTGTCTTGCTTGACTCCCTACGTTCGAAGGTTGGGCCTTTCCACTCATCCGCCCACGGAAAGTGATGGCATTCCCAGTCTGTGCACCCAAAAAACAACCTTCAGTATGTTTTTGTTACCTCTGTCGGACATGAGCAAATGTCCGACACCCAGCGTTACAAGTAATGTACCTGGTCAAGTATGGACATTGCCACAGCATGTGATCCAGATAATAAAGAAAACTTACTTACAGAAATTCAGATTATCATGCACTTACGAAATAAAAAAGCTTGATTATTACTCTTGCATATATTGCAGTTAGTGGTGTCCAAATTAACATTCATAATATAAAAAAATAAAACAAAAAAATCAGAAAAAAAGAGGGATCAAGTTTGAACTTTTTACTTCTATTAGCTACCAAAATTTGATATATACCTTTACTATAAACTAAGCCAGTACATCAATTTATAAACTAAGCCGATATATTATTAGTATATTATTTACAAGCGTAACTAACAATAAGTACTTTTTTATAAATTGACATGTCAATAACCTATATTTACATAACTACCACATTTCATCAAACCTTAATTTAGGCTAAAGATACTTTAGGTTTTAAGTTTACATTAATATATTGTAATCTTTCCTGATATCATGGAAGTTTTTATTGTAATATATTAAAGTAATTAAGAGTTTCAAATTTCACTTCTCAAGAATGCTTATATAAGTAATTATTCACTTCTTTTTCTGAAGCACAAGTACAATTTATAGATTAAGCAATTCAAATGCATATATAATTATATTCAAATGAAGCCGAATGTAAACTAAATAAACAAACAAACAGTAATGTACCAACATAATTCTTGATCAATAGAAATTGAGCATTAGACCTTAAAATTGATATGTTTTCATTTAGTAAAGTTAAAGAAAGTTTACTTATATTTTAGAGTGGCTATCCTTAATTACTAAAATATATTTTGAAAAATTTTAGACAAGAGATTGAAAAAATGTTTTCTAAGACTTAAATATTAAGTATAACCTGTTTTGACTCTCCCAACAATAAGAATAAATTCTTAACAGATTCAAGAAATGTTTCCGGATTTAATTAATTGGATACACTACATTTCATTTTCAAGAAGAAGAATCTTCCAAAATCTCTATTCTTTTTCTTCAAAAGTTATCATTATTTTCAAGTTGATTTGGAAAACAAATAATATAAAATAAGATACACGTAATAATCTATAAGTGAAAAACTAAACTTCTTTGAAGAATCATTTTGATAAACAAACAAACTTTACAAGCATAATTTTATTTTTTCCAGTTGTGATAATTTTTTCCCCTAATTTACAAACAGCCATTTGAATTGAATGAACAAAATCCAATAACAAATAGGTTAAGGTAAAAAGAGAATCAAATCATCAAGTAAAATATAAGAAAGTGTAGCCAACTTTGCCACCAACAGTTTGGTAATTGCATATGGTATCTCAACTTCTTTTAACAAGTTCCAGAAATTTGACCTAAGATTCAAAAATTTAACATAATGATTGTCATCTTAACAAGGATTGTTAACAAAAGTATAATGTAATGTGGTATAGTTTTGTCTACCCTATTGCAAATGTTGCAGTAATAATTTTTGTTGGCCTCATTTACAAATCTTAGACTATATTTACAAATTGACATGTCATAGCACATTTCAACACAACTACCACATTTCATCCAACATTTAGCATATAATCAAACCTTTTTAAGCCTTCACCATACAATCAAACCTTCATGATATAACAGCCACATTTCAACACAACGACCACATTTCAAAATTTCATCAAACCTTTAGCATAAAATTAGTCCTCAACATATAACATTTCCAATATTCAAACCCTTTTTATAAATCATTAAAAAATAAAACTATAAATGACAGAAATGCAAATAAAAACATTGACATCGAGGGCTTCCCAGAAGAAGGGGCTGCATTCGCCGGCAATTCGAACGGTTTTGGGGGGTTGGGGCTTCAGCTTACAGTGCTGCTGCTCTTCAGACTTGTGAGGGATGGGTTTGCTTCGGACTTGCATGCGATGGTTTGTTTCCGTCTGGTTGAAGAACTTTGCCATAATCATATGTCTCAGGTGGAGAGGGAGAGTGTGTGAGATGAAATTAGGGCTAAGACAGAGATATGTCAGTTTCGGAGTGAGGATTTGGGTTGGGTCAACGTGCTAGCATGAAACCCACAACATAGCTGCCATCCTATCTGCTCCTCACTGACGAATTGTTAGTTCAGGTAGAGAGAGAGAGAGAGAGTTTTAGGATGAGGGGAGGAGGAGAACAGAGTTGGGGCATTTGCAAATCTGATAGGGCTAAATGAAATTCAAAATTTTGTATTTTTGTTCTTTTTTTTAAGACACGCCAGGTAGCGTTCCACATGGCCTTTCCAACTAGGCCTCTGGCGTGGTAGCCCACAAGAGGCTGGGAGGAGATCATTTTTGACAGATTAACATTGGTTTTCCATCTACGGGCTTAACAACTATGGTAAAACATTCCTCACAGTTATGACTGTCGTATTTACCTTTTACCATGGTTTTGCGACGGTTGTGACAACCATTGTTACTAATATTATATACAATGTTATATTTAATTTTTTTTACAGTGGTTATAAAACCGCCGTAAATAGTAGTTATTTTCACCTACCCCCATGGGGGTAGATTAAAGTCTACCCCCTCCAACATGGCATGCCATTCATCTTGCATGTCATATGGCATGCTATGTAGGATGGGGTAGAC